>WBNM01016521.1:0-24145 GCA_013399055.1 Ramphastos sulfuratus | reverse complement strand
TGTGGCTGCTCCCTCCCTGGAGGTGTTCAAAGCCAGGTTGGAGGAGGCCTTGAGTGATCTGTACTAGTGGGAGGTGTCCCTGCCTATGGACAGATGATGCCTAGGAACTAGATGATCCTCGAGGTCCCTTCCAACCTTACCATTCTATGATTCTATGAAATAAAGTATAAAAGCTCTGCAGACAGTTAAAAGAGTAACCTGTTCAGAAAAGTGATGAAAAAGGGAAGACAAGAAAAGGCCAAATTGTTTAATGTTTGCAAAAGGCAGTCTTAGTTTTACCTTGTCTTGATGTCCAAGATGTTTCTGGTTGCACTTAAATTTGTAAAAAAAGGGGTAAGCATACAGGGAGTGAAAGCCAAAAATGGCCTGATTCAGAGTGTATGTAAAGGGAATGCATTCAAAAGGCCAGAAAGGTAATCATTAGTGACAGATTAGAATTTCTATCAAGTCTAATCTTTTAATGAGGGCTAAACAATTTTCTGAAAGATGTTTTATAGCTCAGCAGAAGTGACAGACTTGATGCAAAAATTATTGGTCTCCATGATGAAGGAGGTCAGTATGAACTGTCCCAGTAGCTCATTTTGGCCTTAAAAAAATCTGCAAATCTGTGAATGAATGTTTGGGAGTCATGTCTGAGAGGCCACAGAAGAATGTAAGTTATGCTAACTTGCTATAAGTCTTGGAATTAGAAAGGGAGAAACCACTTGCAGAAAGCTATCTGTGACAGATCATTGCAATATTTTTCACAAGTTAATTCTGTGAAGGGCATCTTATGTTCTGTAATGACAAGTTCTTGTGCATGATTATGAATCCATCTGTTTTGTTCTGTGGGTTAGCTGATGAGAGAAAATTGGATGTGTTGGTACAGGGGGGTTAGCTCTTAGATGAGTGGCACAAGATAGGTCACAAAACTGAGAACTAAGCTTGCCTTTTTTTTTTAATCCCCAAGGATTATATAATTGCAAAGAATGAACTGCATAGGTCCCCTCCTCACAGATTTGGTCACATTTGCTAAAACATTTCAATGGAAAGAAGTTGTTGTTGGTGCTAGATGTCCTTGATGGAGACATAATGGATCTTTTTCTCAGTGTTCAGGAGCTCAATTGGTACAGAATTCACCTGGAATATGCCAAGTCTGAGATTCTTCTGCCTGGGAAAATTTCTTTCAAGTTTCTACTTTCCAGACAGGTACCAGGATATTGTGGTAGTGCAGGCATGGAATCAGCTCCAGGTGAGCATTCTGATTATCTCATTCTCATTATGTTGTATTTGTTATTAACGGGTATTAAGAAAGAAAAATTGAAAGTCTTTGCTTAAGTATAGCTCTTGCATTGGGGGCATTAGGAGGTAGGAGAAATGAATACCATTTTCTGCTAGCAGTAGGGACAGCTAATGAGTTTCCTGTGTTTCTGGGCACTTTAGCCATGCATGATTATATATTTAATTAGATAAGTAGCTTCCTTGAAAAGACTGTCAATCTTAGCCTCCTTTTTTTTTTTCTTCTTTTTCTTTTTTCCTTACACATTTTAGGAACAGAATGTTGCTTGTAGGGTGAAAATGATTTGTTGAATTATTTTGCCATCTCAATAAGAAAAAAAACCAGATTATTTAAAATGTTTGACCCGAAAGTGTATATTGTTTCTTTTTATTTAGGTCAGTAAAGGAAGACGAAAATAAATATGTATTTGTAGACTTCTGTGGGTTTCCAGGCATGGCAAAGATGGAGATAGCTAAGTAGTTGCTGTTAAAATTCAAGAGTATGAGTAATCCTTGTTTCTATACAGACTTTGCTGGGATTATTTGCATGCCTCAGTATCTCGCTAAATCAGAACAGAATAGGCTGGAGTTGAATTTGGTATTGTATTATGCTAAGATAACTGCTTACTTGGATGAAAATAGTAGATACCAGTGTAAGCTATCAAATCCATAATTATTTTTTTCTTATAGTTTTTGTTTGATTTTTTTTTTCCCAAAATGGCAGAATTGGCCATTTGTTCAGCAAGGTGGCTCTTCATCTTGTCTGGATGATGAGCAAGAGTTTAACATACAAATAGGGGGAAAAAAAATCAGTGCTTTGTTCTGAGTTTCCCTCTGTTTCAAGCCCTTGCACAGTGAAGGTCACATGCACCTTCATTCATCCCTTATCTTCTGACATTTTTCAAGGCATACCTTGTGTTCAGTGTTCATGCCTGGAGCATTATATGTCCTTAGCACATCCTTCAGGACAATGCACAGCTCTCTTATCTTCCTTGATTCAGAGACATGTACTGCAGTTTGAGAGGAGGCTGAAAGCTCAGTAAAACAAACGGTCATATAAGGTCAGATACCATTCACATTGCTTTTTTTCTCTTGACCTGGGCTGTGCATTTTCTTTTCTTGTTTCCCATCTGTATATTACACACTTGGAATTGTTTTAAGTCTTGCTGTTTCTACAAGTGAAGAATACAAACCATAACATAAGGCTTGTAAGTTAGAACATGCCCTACAAAAAGGTTGGATGAGTAATAGCCATGCGTACAGTGGCACAAGTTGCTGATTGTTGTTTGCATTCTATCATGGAAACAAAAAAAAAAAGCACCAGGTCAAATCACCCTTCCTCTATTCTGAGTGCTTAGTAACATTAATATTAACAATTGAAGTACACTTTAACCAAAACCTCCTTAATAACAAAGCATTGAATTAAAGTTGATTAAAATATGTAAAGTATTTCCCAAGAAAGGTATATTTCAATGTACCTGTGTGGCCAAGAAGGTCAATGGTATCCTGGGGGTGCATTAAGAGTGTGGTCAGCAGGTCAGAGGAGATTGTCCCACCTCTCTACTCTGTCCTGGTCAGAGCACATCTGGAGTATTGTGTCCAGTTCTGGGCTTCCCAGTTCACAAGGGGCAATGATATACTGGAGAGTGTCCAGTGGAGGCTACAAGGATAATGAAGGAACTAGAACATCTGTGTGATGAGGAAAGGCTGAAAGACCTTGGTCTGTTTAGTCTGGAGAAAAGAAGGCTGAGAGGTCTTACTGATTTTTATAAATATCTGAAGAGTAGGTGTTGAGAAGAAGGGGCTAGGTTCTTTTTGCTGGTATCCTGTGATAGGACAAGGGGGAACAGATACAAACTGGAATATAGGAGGTTCCAGCTCAACATGAGGAAAATCTTCTTTACTGTAAGACTGCTGGAGCACTGAAGCAGGCTGCCCAGAGAGGTTGTGAAGTCTCTCTCTTTGGAGACTTTCAAGACCCGTCTGGACGCATTCCTGTGTGACTTGCCCTAGGTGCTCCTGTTCTGACAGGGGGACCTCTGGAGGTCTCTTCTAACCCTAACATTTAGTGATTCTATGATATTTTCTTGAACATGTTTTACCTAAGTTCAAGAGAAGTTTTAGTCAGTTTGAGTATACATTTGCTTGGCTGAGCTAACTTTGGTGTGGGTGGAAGGAAGATTGCTTGTGCATGTTGCAGCAGGTCAAGAACTGAAGGTGTCAAATAAATTGATACCAAAGGTCACTTCAATTAATTTACACAACATATCTCAAACTATGAAGATCCTACTATTTATAGGAAATAAAATTTCCCTGCAACTCTTACATGTTCTTTTATTTATATTTTCCAACGTGCCCTCACTAACACACACACACAAATTGTTAATGTCCTTCTGTACTTCAGAGTAGGTTACTTAACCACCCTATAACAGATGTAAAACCTAGACAAAGTATTGCATTATTCATTCCAGTCCAAGTTATTGATTATGACATTTTAAGGTATTCCTGTTTGGTTTTTTTTTTTTTCCTTCTCCCTCCTAGACCGATAATCTACAAAATGAAAATGTACAGAGAAAAATAAGAGGAGAGTCTTAGCTCCATTTTCATTTTGTTGTTAAATTCGATGGCACATTAATGAGGCCTTTGTTTTTCTTCATGGCATCACCATTTCCACATTTTGGACATGGTCATCCCTCAAAGAAGTCTGGGTGCACACATTGTGCCAACCCTTGGCTTGATAAAAGAGTGCAGATTTTTCATTTATAGAGGCACAGCAATTTTTTTTTCTTCATAAATGCCAAACTGAGTGGAAAAAAACACTCCTTAGAGAATTAGTAAGTAATGAATGATTGGCATTTGGTGTACCATTTCTTATTCTAGTGAGATTTTGGCATGCCATTCACTGGGAAATTCAGAGTATTGAGTGACATCCACATTTACCAGATGGACTGTCAAGGCATACTGTGTGTCAACACCTTTGCAGCATGTCACTGGAAACCTAATTCCTCTTATTTATGGGCATCTGATTGAGTGTTTCTGAGTAAGCTATTGTATATATGTTTCCCCACTCTAAAGTTATGTTAGTAAAGCTAAAGCTTGGTGTCTTCATCCATAAACCAAACGGTGTGTGTGTGTGGATGAAGATTAGGACCAATAATACAGCCAAAATGGGGGAAAAAAAAAATCTAAGCTCTGGCCTTGGTGTATTTACCTGAGAGCAATCATGCACTGAGTAAGTGATAGAATACGCTTAAGTCTATGAGGTTCTCTCGGGCATCTTTTTTTTTTTCCTTATCTTCTGTGTTCTCAGTTTCTGATCTTTTCTTTTCCCTTTTTCTTTTTTTTCCTTCTCAGTTTGGGATTCTCTCAAACTGGCTCATGTCTCTCCAAGTGTGTTGCCCAAAAGTGGACTTAAATTAACTGAGCACTTTGAGTGCTGAGCTGAGAGATTTCTCTCTATATCCTGCAGGTCATAGTTTTGCTTATAATCCCAGTATGGTGTTTCCCTTTGTGCATGTTCAGCTTGCAATCCTCTGTAAATCCCAAATCCCTTCATATGAGACTGCTATCCAACCACTTAATTGTCTGGTGATTTATCTAGCTTTCTGAATAACAGAGGAGTGAGTGGAGAACACAGCTGCCTGGAATAGGTTTCATTCTTGGCCACTGACCATCTAAATAAATAAATATCTTTATAAGGTCGTTCCAGCTGCTTGTTAGAGCAAATAGCCAAAATCCAGGAAAAATCTGAGATCAAGTCCTAATTAAACTGCCGACTTACTGCATGACCTTGGGTGGCTACACTCTTTGTGCAGCCATGAGCCCCAGACCAAAACCTCTCAGCTGAACTTCTCTCTGAAGACAGATTTAAAAAAAAAAAAAAAGAAAAGAAAAAAGAAAGAAAAAAGTACAAAGCAGAACCTATGTGCATCACCAACAGTCACATTCTGTTCCTATTGAACTTCAACCTGACCCTTGACACTCGAAGCAAAATACATCTGTGCCTTCCTCTTCTCCTTGCTCTTACTTGTTTATGGGGGTTGCATTAGGGTTAACATAGACACATCTATGGGAAGAAAATGAGGATGAATGAGCAACCTACTAACTGCCTGTGAAACCTGAGTTGTAGTAGGAAAATAAGGGGGAAGACAGGGGGTTACAAATGTGAGAACTGAAAGCATGCTCTTTGATTATAACTTGCCGGGAGCCTTGTCTGGAATATGTTTCTAATGCTAACTGCTCAGCCAAACAAAACCATAATGTTCCAGTTTGCACAAATACCAGTTGATACATTTGGCAGCTGAACAGATCTCTGTGGAGTTTGCAGGATTCCCAATCACAAGGGAATACCAAATGGAGTCTCATCTGCCTCACTCTAACTTTGTCCAACTGCAGCCCTGCAGTGTGACTCAGCTGATGAATGTATCTGGCTTGCTAGCGCTGAATTTCCCAAGCTTGAAGGAGATGTTTGTTGTTATATGGATGGAGAGCTTACAGAGGTGCCTGAAGTGGTAACTATCTAATGTAGTTTTAAAGGTCAGACCATTCTCAAGAGCCAAATCCTACCATGCTGGCTTCACAGCACTGTTGCGTGAGTGGTTACCTTCCCCGCTGCAGATCGCTATGGAAATAGATGTGCACCACTGAAAGAGCACAAATTCAGCTTATCTACTGCTCTAGAGATTGAGAAGTAAATGAATGAGATGTGCCATCTCATGGGACTCCTGAAATGATATAGAAACACAGGGAAGGGAAATGACAACAGAGGAGAGGCAGAAGAGGATGACAAGTAGAAAGGCATGCACTGTTCTCTTCCTAGATTTGCACTTGCCTGAGATGGTTTGTTGAGTGGAAATTTAAGTACGATGTCAATATTGTCAGCATATGTTTTTTTTTTGAAAGAGGAGAGCAAATATGAAAGATGCAATAAAAAAATAATTAACAGAGTGCTCACGAATGACCTGTTTGAAGTTACCCATGATACTGGTTTTCTTAGATCTTGATTTATAATCCAATATGAAAGCAATGTACTGTAGCTGTTTTCAGCATAGTTTTTATGACAGCAGTTAAAGATTGACTTTAAAAGATTGTTAATGCTTACAACACTAACAGAAAGTGATATTTTTCCATACTAACAGAAAGCAATATTTTTCCTTTGTATGGAAGTTGTGAAAAATGAAAACTTTTCTCTGAAAACCTTTTTTTTTTTTTTTTTTTTTTTTTTTTTTTTTTTTTTTCCCCCCACCATCTCATGGTGTTGATAGAGTCATAGAATTGTTCAGGTTGGGAAAGACCCTTGAGATCATCAGTTCCCACCATTAACCCTACTCTACCAAGTTCAATAGTAAACCATATCTCTAAGTGGCACATCTGAATGACCTTTAAACACATCCAGGGATGGTGACTCCACCGCCTTCCTAAGTAGCCTGTTCCAATGCCTGACTACTCTTTCAGTGAAAGTTGTTTTTTTGGTTTTTTTTGGTTTTGTTTTTTTTTTTTCCTAATATCTAACCTAAACCTACTCTTATGCAGCTTGAGGCTGTTCCCTCCTCTATAGCTGTGAGAAGAGACCAGCACCTACCTCTCTGTATTGTCCTTTCAGGTAGTTGTAGATAGTGTGGTAGTAACTCCGTTGGAATGTATCATTTGCTTTCATGCTTTCATAGATAGAATCATAGAATAGTAAGGTTGGAAGGGACCTCAAGGATCATCTAGTTCCAACCCCCTGCCATAGGCAGATGTAATGTCAAAAGCAACTGGAAACGGGCACTAGGTTGGGCATTCTGTGAGGGACTGTGTACTTTTCATAATCCCCACTCTGACTCCCCCCTTGGCTGTATGAGAGGCTTTTGGAGTATCATACTTTTCATTTACTAACACACAGAGCTGCACATACTTTCAGGTACCTGTCCTTAAGCAAGAATCTTTCATATGACCTATCTTTTTGACTCCTTATGGTTTTTATCTACCCTTCTCTTCTGATGGATGCTGAGTATTTGTTACAAGACATGGGTGAGTTTCAGTCTGCATCCAGGGTATGTAACTTGTCTCTTCCTGAAGGGTACTTTTTTGAGTGTGTATCTCTGTTTAGTTTAAATGGTATATGTCTTAGATATGTATTTATACAGGAGCCTGGAACCATTTCAGGAAGAACCATTACTCTTTGGTGGTCTATAATATGGATTTTAAAACATTTATAAATAGGTATTTAGCTATCAGACTAGAACAGTTCCTTCAGAGACAGTCTACACATAATACACATTTGTAGAACTCCTATTTAAATACATTATTTACCAGAGGGAGACAGGAAATTATTTCTTCGTACAAATTCCAGTCTCTCAGGCAGCTATTACACACTCTGAGAAATGTACAAACATACCATTTACTTTAAAAGGACCACTAAAATATTACTCAATTCTGCCTGAGCCATTTTGCTCCTGCAATTAAACCACAGGCAGCTTCTCATCTGGATGAGCTCCTCTGTTGAAATATAAGTGTGGTGTCAATACTAACAGTGCATTTATTTTTTTTTGTTTTATTTGGAAAGAGAATGAGCAGGCATGAAAAATACAATAAAAAAATAAGCTAAAATAACTGAATGCTCACAAATGACCTGTTTTAAATTCCCCACGATACCGGTTTTCTCAGCTCTTCTAGTCCAATATGACAGCAAATTCTTCCACAGCATTAGTGCACCTCAATGTCTTACAATCAACATTTGAAAACACTTTGCAGTTTGATGTGCCTGCTGGTATGCTTACATTGTCTCTTTGTGAATTGCTGAGCCCAGCCCTTCTGTAACAAGCAGGAAATTTGATGATCTTTTCCACCGAGTTAAGTCTCTGCCTTTTAAAATCACTAAGGACTTTGGTTTGGGTTCGTTTTGGGTTTTGTGGGTTTTTTTGGTTTGGTTTTTTTTTTGTTTTTTTTTTTTGATGGCAAGAATTGTTTGTTGCTTCTGTAATATTATATGCTCAGAGGGCTGGAGCAGCTCTCTTATGAGGACAGGCTACCAGAGTTGGGGTTCTTCAGCCTGGAGAAGGCTTCTACGAGACCTTAGAGTAGCTTTCCAGTATCTGAAGGGGGCTTATATTAAGGCTGGGGAGGGACTATTGACAAGGTCTTGCAATGCCAGGCCAAGGGGCAATGGGTTTGAAGTGGCAGAGGGGAGATTGAAACTGGATGTTAGGAGGAAGTTGTTTGCAGTGAGGGAGGTGAGACACTGGCACAGGTTGCCCAGGGAGGTTGTGGCTGCTCCCTCCCTGGAGGGGTTCAAGGCCAGGTTGGATGAGGCCTTGAGTGAGCTGTACTAGTGGGAGGTGTCCCTGCCTATGGCAGGGGTTTGGAACTAGCTGATCCTTGAGGTCCCTTCCAACCTTACCATTCTATGTTATCTGTGAGTGACTGTTTTTCTGACTATAGCATATATACAGAGATATTCTGTATCAGAAATTTCTGACAAGTGGGTTTTCATCAGGGAAAAAAAAATACAAAAGGCTTCTCAAAGACAGAGCTTTACTAAAACACATAAGATTTGAAAAATAAAATTTTAATTGGAAAAGCATTTTTCAGATTTGAATTGCAGGCATTTGAACTCATCTCCTTCCAATTCCAGAGCAGTGCTCTGATAAGTGGACAGTTTTCATAAGGTTTTCCAGTTTTGTTCCTTTTCAATGATTTCCTGCTCTTGTTTCCCTGAGATTACTGTTTCAGTGTAGAGTGGGAGGATTTTGAAACCCCACTGCTCTGTAGGACACCAAAATATATTTTCCCATCAAATCTGTTTCTAGTAATATTTCTTCAGTTGAATCACCTTCTGAGATGCCTCAGATATAGATCATTACAGTTCAGTTGAACTGAGGATGTGGCTCAGATCTTCTGTGGGTTTTTTAAAATGCCTACCGTGCTTAGTCAAAGGTAAAAGCCCTATGATGGGGACAAGGGGAAAAAAAAAAGAAAAAAAAAAAGAGAGGAGAAAAAAAAAAAGCTTTTTGACTTCTAAAATTATCTCTGTCTCCTAGTGAAAACCTAGTAAATTACTTTCAGCCAATTTGTGCTAAGTAGCTCTTAATTATCTTCCTGTGTACAGCATTTCTTACTTCAGTTTGCATCTATGCAGTTTTCAAATCTGCATACAAATCTGTGCTGCATTCACAGTAAAATTTACAGGTGTCCAATCTAAGTGCCATGGCATCATGCAAACTACTGAGTTTTCCTTCTCCTTTGCCTGATGGCACCACTGCCATTAAGTCACTGAACTGGGCAATGTATTCACAAACACCCCACAGCTTTTTAATTACTGCAGGAGGTACCCACGCTGATTTCCTTTAGGTAACTCACTTCTAGCTCAACAGGAATTCTAGGGTGGTGGCTGCAACCCTAGAGCTCCAGGGGCAAGAGCTGGTGATTTCACTAAAACAGTGCCTCCCAATAAAATCAGTGAGAAATGTATGTATATTGCATAAAGGTTTAATAGAACATTTAGTTTCTGGTTTTCTTTTTCCCACTTCCACTGTGTTCAGTGTCCTTAAACTACTTTCCAGTCCTGACATATTTCAAATTGCTCACCTTGCTATTTTTCTGGATCTTTTGTTTAATTAACTTGGCTTAATGGGCCTCTTAACCTGCTTTCAGCTTTCTCCAGCCTCTCCTCTCATCCTTCTCTGCCTGGTCTTTTTTTTCTTTCCTACCTGCTTTATTTTTTCTCTTATTCCCATGCACATCTTTGTTTCCTTTTTTCACTTTAGTTTTTGCTGCGTGTCCATCCTTGAACCCATCCTCCTTCTCCTCTTGACTAGCATACAGCAATTCCTAGAAAGAGAACTGTCTCACCGTGGTGCTATTTAGGAAAAGAAATGCATCCAATTCTAAATGCAAGTGGACAGTTTGTTTTGACAGGAGTAATTACCTGTAATATTCACGTATAAGGATGATTTGATATTACTGAAATTAGGAATAAGAACAGTTTGTAGTAGTTCAGACATGACTGTCACGTCTAAGTACTGCTATTAAATGGGTTTTTAACATATTCCAGGAAAAAGGGGGAGCCTGGGGTTTGGTTTTATACCAGCAGTTCCCCTTTTTTTCAGGGACTTTCAGATACACATTCTCTTTTATTTTTTTTTTCTGGATTATTTGGATAGAAGGGCTTTGAAAAATGCCAGCAACCTTCTGTCTCCACTCTCCTTCTCTGGAGACTTTCAAAACCCACCTGGATGCATTGCTGTGTGCCCTACTCTAGGTGATCCTGGATGATCTCTGGAGGTCCCTCCCAACCTCTAACACTCTGTGGATCTATCCATACCTGACTTGAATGTATATCTGGAGAGAGTTATAGTATGTGGACACCAGTTGTATATAACCCATTTGCTGCTAGAGAAAAGACACAGAAGCATCACTAACACAGTGGGCTCTTTGACACCACATGAAGGAAGATACTATCTTTACACAAGATTCAGCCAGCTAAGACAGAGTTCAGCATGTTTATTGGCTTTATTCTTTGCCCAAATCTTCTGTCTTTGCAATTTAAATCTGGTATCTTATAATTGGAAAGATTCGGGTTTCATGAGCATCCAAAGCAGCATTGCCAGTATGAAACAGTGGTTTGTACCTTAAGGAAGGATTCTTTTACAAGTCATGTCTTACCTATGGGTGTTACATATCATGTGAGTGCACCATCAAGAAACTTTTTAATGTATTCTTACTAATATGGCCTTTTTTTTTTTCCACTTAACAATCTATCAAAAAGAGAAAATCCTATCAGCATCACTAAATCCTTCTTTAAGGTTTCATTGATCTTAGCCTTAGAACAAGATTATAAAAAAAAGTCCTACGCAGAGATAATGTCTAGAGGATTTTGGCTAATCTCAGCACTCATTTTAGATTAGATCTAGTCATATTCAGACACACAGCTATGCCTGTAGATAGCACATGCCTACCAGTGTTTACCCTTAATTAAGATGCAGTAATTGCTTTTGTTTCCTTCGGTCCTAACAAGAGTAACGCCAAGTATATTCATAGAGCTTTGATGGTCAAAGTCTGCTACTCAATATATAACATTCCAGGCTCAGGCTTGATTTTCCTTGATGAGGAATTCTTTCAAAGAGTGAAAACTTGTGCAGTGAATAATGTCATCTGCATGCATCCTGATGTTTCAGACCTTGCTTAGGTATTCGGCTCACTTCTATTCTTTAGTTTCCATTCTGCAGAAACTTATATATATAAAGATTATTCAAATAGCTTTTTGTCAGTGAGTGAATTATTTTGGGAAGGACAGCACATAAGAAAACAAATGTGGAAATTACCATAAAAGTTGAAGAAAAGATTTCATTTTCACTGTATCAGTTTTCAGATGTCAGGCTGTAAATAGAGTCTTACAGAGACTAAGTTAGCAATATAAAGAAAGCAGAATTTAGGCTCCAGTGTTAAAATATGGATAATATTTTATACCTCACCTCTGTAAAAAATGGAATATATTCTATACCTCACACCTGTCACTCAGTCACATAACTCTTCATGGATTTGCAGGTTCACCAAATCATCCAGGAGACCTTAGAGTAGCCTTCCAGTATCTGAAGGGCGCCTACAGGAAGGCTGGGGAGGGACTATTGACAAGGTCTTGCAATGCCAGGACAAGGGGCAATGGGTTTAAACTGGCAGAGGAGAGATTGAGACTGGATGTTAGGAGGAAGTTGTTTGCAGTGAGGGTGGTGAGACACTGGCACAGGTTGCCCAGGGAGGTTGTGGCTGCTCCCTCCCTGGAGGTGTTCAAGGCCAGGTTGGAGGAGGCCTTGAGTGAGCTGTACTAGTGGGAGGTGTCCCTGCCTATGGCAGGGGGTTGGAACTAGCTGATCCTTGAGGTCCCTTCCAACCTTACCATTCTATGATTTTCAGGGTACCTTTTTTATCTCACTTGTATGCACATTGTCTGATAAATCTAAATCTTCCTTCTAAATAAATTAAGAAGCAATGATATTTTAGGGTATATTTTATTCTAAATATCTAACCTTATCCAATACATTGCTTTTTGTAAGGGAAAACATGAGTCTCCAAGGGGGTAACATTTGTTTACAGCTGGCTCTTCTTCTGCAAGAACATTTTGCTTTGTGTTGTTACTTAATAGCAAGGGAAAATGGAAAGCAAAATTACTGCTGCATAAACAAACCTGTTACACAAATGTCTTTGATATTCCACATGATGATGCTAGAGATTGTATGATTTGGTTTTGTTGCAGGGTCGTTTTTGAATAACACAGCACTTGAGCTTACACACTTTGCCAGCCATAGTAATGGCAGAATTATTTAGGGCTCGGTTCTTGAAGTCGATGATTAAAATCCCCTTGGCTTAAGCATTTGCACAAAAAGTCCTACAGTGTCAGAGAGATTTGTGTAGCTAAGAAGCTAGATTTTTTTTTTTCTTCAGCAACAAAAGAAGCCTTCCAGTAAAAATATCTGGTGAGAAACTGACAAAATATCTTCCTAAATATGCTCTCCAATGTTCTCAGTATGTGCTAATTGCAGCGGGACTCAAGAACATGATACACAGATAACAGATACAGATAACATGAGAGACAAGAAAGCTACAGTGGCAACCAAAGCAATTGCTCTCTTACAGGGAAATGTTACAATTCAGTGTTCTAATGGACCAGCTAAAGTTATAAACTCCTGCTTAAATTACACAAACTTCAGTGTAGTGGGGGCTATTATTTTATATAATTGCTTTTCCTCATAAGTCATTACTGTTTTAAAGCATCTGTTCTAACTAGCAGTAAGTGGTGTTAGAAGACAAAAACAATAGGATTCACTGTCCTTGTTGAACAATTAATACACTGAAAGTGAGGCAGAGCCCAATAAATATTTGTGTTATGCTCTACTTAAATCTCACATGACAAGTTTTCTTGCCTGTGCTGATACCTTAGCTACTCTTTTCCCTTTTATTCTTCTTCAGTGAAGCACGTCAATGTGTTTAACTTTTTGCATCTGCTTCAGACTCAGTGCTCAAGGATATCATTATAATTAAGCCTGTACTATATTCCTGTTTTGCATAAGCATGGCTGTGCATCAGTGGTTTTTCCTTTTTTTTTTTTTCCTTTTTAATCTGATATTATGTTTAGTGCTGTCTCCAAGAAAATTGTCTGTTCATTTCTTTCTCATCTTCAGACTAAGTTGAGATAGTGGGCTTTACTCTATTCCTGTCACAGTTAAGAGCTAAAACCTCCTCGTGACTTCAGACAGGTTCCTAACTCCATATCTACTTTTTTTCCCCCTCCCTTTCACATCCCTATCCATTTATTTGAGTAACTTAATCACATTATTCTTTGGTGGGAATGTCTAGACTTCAATCATTTTAACATGGTTCATCTGAGCAATATAAATATATTAATATTAAATAATCTGCTGTGTTTAGCAGATCATAAATTTTATAGCCAATGTATTGCTTACTTAGCCATGAAATATCCAATGTCTGTTCTTCTAATTGGGCTTGTTATACTCACTGAATTGTAGGGCAAGTTTGCAACCTACTTGGGACATAGTGGGCGTTTGTTTTAAAAAGATTGAACCAAAGGACATTTGGGGTTTCTATAGCTGGATCTGCTGTGGTCTACAAGCTTGTTCAAGCCATGTAACTAGCACTAAAACTTACTATCAGGAAGCTGAGTACATGATCTTGGTATTGTGGAGGGTCTAAGCTTGGCTAGTTCTGGCTACTAGGTTCTATGAAGTCTTTGGTCTTTCTCTCCCCATCGATTAATTCCATTGGACACCCAGTGATTAAATCTGAATGTGTTGACACCAACTTCAGGTTCCCTTTTGTCATGTCTGTAGCTGAGACAATGTCTACACCTAACACTTGGCTGTAAAATGAAGGTCATTATATGATTTATGTCTGGGGTTTATTTTGGTTTGTGTTGGGAGTTTTCTAAAAAGATTCTTTTAAATGTATTTTTTTAAAGCTGCAACATATTCTACAAGGCACTTTCCTACGCTGAAAGATGTGTTGTGTGTTACACATGCAGTAAGACCAAAGCTTTTGAGAAGTATCTGACTTTGTGTGCACACTGTACAGCTGCTTTCTCCATGCATTGACTTGTGGGAATACAGTGGATACACTGCATAAGGTATAGCTCCTATAGCTGTTTCTGCTTCCTGGAATCACTGATATAACTCTTCATACAGCAGCCATCCAGATCCACTGGACTTGTTTGACAGGCATACATCAGCTCTCTAAGACATGCACATTTTCTTCCTGATAGTGAAGGAGATCAGAGACTGAAATAGCTTATATTTAGAAATTCACTTGTTTTCACTTTGTTTCTAGTAACCCTGCACAGCAGGTCAAAGACATCAATTTTTAAGGTCTAGAATAAATTCAGAAATAGTATTAAGATTTTCAAAATGTCACCAGTCCAAATATATGAATTCCTAGGATCACTTTTTCAGAGTGTAGATGTAGCACGTGCCTTGTAACTGACATTGTAGTATGTAAAATATAAAACCAAGTTGGCTGCAGGAGTGTTTTGCAAATAATGTTGCAAATGTAAAGGAGACTTGTGCTGGTTTGAGGCTAATTGGAATATTTTTATGAAAAAAATGTGTATTATAGGCTGTGGAAAGCAAACAATGGTGATGTCTGCTTCACTCATAGGCTTGCTGAGATGTATAAGAACAAAAACACAAACATAGATAAGACACTCGGGCTCAGAGAGTCTTGGTCTCTCTAGCTTCTTGCCTTCTCCTCTCTGCTGAGTAACCTCACTAACCACTTTCCTTCTAACCCCCCTGGCCAATCCTCCAAACTCACCTTGTGTGTAAGGCAAACCCTGGGGTAAGGTAGAGGGGTGGGGAGAAGGTGGAAGGGTGGTTGGGAGCCCCTCCTGAGGACTCCGATTTCTGGGAGGGGTGTTGTGTTTCTGTGTTACCTTTAACTTGTATATTTCTGTAAATATTCCTGTATGTAGTGTATATCTCTGCTTGTTCATTGTGCTGAGCTCTAAATATAACTTCAGTCCTTAACTTCCAGCTGGCTGAGTCTAGTCTGGGGGATTTTACAAAGTGTGGGGAGGGGAACGAACTCCCAAACCATCATAAGACTGAAAATCCATTCCTAAACTGCAAAGTCAAGTTTTGGTGCAGAAACCTTTCAATGAAATAATGAAGTACCACCAAATGCTGAGCTGGTTAATATAGATTTTTTTTAATTTTTTTTTTTTTTAATGCCAAGATTGAGATGTATATCCATTTGTGCATGCACTTGGGTGCACAAACATCTAAATGCACAAGCTACATAATGCTGGCACACAACTCCTCCTCCCCAGTGGCTTTTCATGTCACATTCTATTCTCTATATAGTTGTGAACTGGTATATTGATGCCAGACACCACACAAAGGGGATGAAAATCAGGGCACGAGTGTTAGCCTTGTTGTTTCCAGCAATAGAGCTCAACTACTGAAATAAGCATCTGGAGTGGCTCTTCAGGAAGAGGTATCCAGGGTCTATCAGTGCTTATTGTGTTTGGAAAGTTCAGAGGCTTGAGTAGCATCGTGCTCAGTGATGTCTGCTACACTCTGAACATTTTATGGCTTTTGCACAAACTTAATTTCTTGTTGACAGTGATAGTCTTTCTGTTTATTTCACTGTGTAATCTTTGTCTGATTTCAAGTACGTCTGTAAATACTCATACCGGTTTGGCAAACACGTTATTAGCTCTTTCAAGGGTAAAAAACATGAGAGCTCTTGGAAAGGTTAAGTCTTCTGCAGAGCAAAGTGCCTCTTCAAGGCAGAGGCCACTTTTCTTTCCCTTTGAGGATAATCAAAATATGGAGAGTAGCTGGTCATGAACAAAATGATCAAGGTGGCATAACTAAAGCTTATGGAATGTGTGCCGAGGATCCCAAAAATGGCAGTTCCAATTGTTCCACGCAGTTTTATCCTCTTAATTCCTAATCACAATGCTGTCTATTGTGCAGAATGAAAAGGCTAATTTGACTAAATCCATTCATAAATGACGAAATCAATAGTTCTCCTTTTGAAAGTCACTCAGCATATAGAATGTGAGAATTTAGGGCTAGTTTACTGCTGTCTTGGATGGGTCTCTCTCTCTCTGGTAGTAACTGATAAAGCAGCTTTTGAAGTCAGACTGTCTCAATAAAGTACTTAAATCCATCTTAATGTACCCCAGGGAAGCAAGTCTGAATTAACCTAGTACCTTAAGTTGGCAACAATAATAAGGTGAAAGGGAGTATGCAGCTGAAACTGATTATAATAAGTGATACAAAAGGAGACAGCAACAATGAGGCAGAAGTAGAATAGGAACTGGGATTAAGGGATCTCTCACCCAGCCATGTGCAAAAATGTTGAAAATTAATGTTGTATTGTTTAGCTAACAGCTGTCAAGTCATTCAAGTCATTGTAATGTGTGGTATGCTTGCTTTCCTCTCAGTCTTAGCAAGAGCATATTAGAAATCATATTCTTTTTCTTCTGAAGAATGACAAAGTTAATCCTTCCTCGCATTGCTTTTAAGATAAACTCGCAGTAAAGGCTGTCTCTTAAATCTGTCGGTTAGGATATTAATGTAGTGGGAAACTTTGATGTTAAACTGGCTTTGGATGATGAGGGTTAAAAATCACTTTGGGACATATTTTAACTTGCAGTTTTATTTGTGCATAGTTGAAGATGTGAAAACTGCAAATACAGCCCTGTACAGTTGTGGTGCTGTTGTGCTGGGAGAGAAACCTACGTTCCCGACGTTAGCTAAGTACTGAGATGCTGCCTTCTGAGAACATAGCACACTCAAAGGAGGCCAAGAAGGAATCCAATGCACATTCTGTTTCGTGAATGTTTTCTCTACAATCATAATGCAGTAAAACTGACAAAATAGTGAGAAAGATGTATTTATTAAACAGGATTGAAAACCAGTATTATCAGGCACTGACAGTCTAGTGTCAGGCAATGCCCATATCACTCCAGTCTGACATCTGTTATTTCTCCAGCTCCTGGAGAAAACTCAGCAATATCCTGGTCCATTGCTCTCTTTCTATACACACATAATAGTATTGATAACTTGAGATTGAAAGGATTTGTTAAAAATATTAAAAATTAAGATTAATGAGAGTTTTTTTTGGTGGTACCACAGTATTTCTGAAAGTTTTGCCCATGGTAGTAGAACATCAGAACTCAAAATAGGTTGGTTAGCATGTTTCTAACTCTTGTAGATTCCAACTTTGTATTTGTTATGGAGGGGTAATTAATTAATGCAAGGTGATTTTTAAAGATTAATATTGCTTATTAATATTCAATATTTAGAACTCTTGACAGATCACTAATTTTAATAACAGTCAGTTCTTTGCATTGGTCATGGAAACTTTATACAGGTAATAACAGAAAATAACCAATAGTAATATAATATTAATTGAACTCAATTGAACTGGCAGAGAAGGTTGCTGTGGTCAGTGTACCACTTGCAGTCAATACTCTGCTTGCCCACTAGATGGACTCAGGGAGCTCCTTTCTGCTTATGGCAGAAGGCAATGGTGAGTTACAAGAGGCTTTAAGTATTTACTCACAAAATTATCTGCCAACTGGCAGGGCTGGCTACAGCTTCAGACAGTACCCAAATGCTTTCAGGGAATTCTGTTACTGTCTTGTCAGCTGCTGAGACTTCTGATTCTTCCCAGGCTGCTGGGGAAAGGAGGCAGACCAGCTCTGACCTGGATGATCTGCGTATCTCCAGGACTTCCTGTCTTGGCAGGAGGCTTTCAGGTGCAGGCAGAATGCAATGCCATGTGCAGTCTCAGCACGATGTCATGCTGGCTATGCAAGCCGATAGCATGGAGACATTTAGAGCCTGTTCCTGGTTATGGAGTTCCTGATAGTTCAGGATGCAATGAGGCAGCAACTGCACACATGAATATAACAGCAGAGAGCACAGATACAATGGCAGAACACTCCTTGTCTCACCTGCTCATCTCCTTGTAAATAATCCCTCCCCAGCCTTCCTGTAGGCTCTCTTCAGATACTGGAAGGCTACTATAAGGTCTCCGGGAAACCTTCTCTTCTGCAGGCTGCAGAGCCCCACCACTCTTAGCCTATCCTCATAGCAGAGCTGCTGCAGCCCTCTGAGCATCTTGGTGGCCTCCTCTGGACCCGCTCCCACAGTTCCATGTCCTTCCTGTGCTGGGGGCTCCAGAACTGTACACAGTACCCCAGAAGTTAAACATGATGTCTTTAAGCCCTTGGTGTTCCACAAAAGGTGTCAATAATCATAGATGTTTGGAGTCTTTGCTTAACATCAGGGAGTAATTGGATTCATTCTTATGTACTCCTTTCCCTCTGATCCTCTCAATTGTGAGCTGGGGCAGCTGACCCAAATACCATGTGAACAAAAGGCGCTTTTAAAGGGCAGAAAACAGAACCATTTTTTGTAGCTTCTTTAATGTTAGCTGGTGCTAAAGTTTTTGGGGATTTTTTTTTTTTAGGTGTCAGCTGATTCTTAAGAAAGAACAAATGGAAAATATTCCTTCATCTGCTGCAGTGTTCTGATACTGATTAGGCAGGAAAACCACTGTGCTAGAACCCCTCTGGGGAAGGGGTTTCATCCTTTACCGATATCTTCCTTTAAAGCTAACTCAAAACTACATCTACTGTTAGCATGTGGTAGTTTTAATGCAGATGGAAAAAGAAGAATAATTTCATTCAAGTCAGAGTAATCATCATTTTTATTGAGTAAATCACATGCCAGGAGTAAGAAGCACGTGGAGCTTGCAACAGGTGAGGATGTACTCATGCCGAACAGGCTTGACAGTTGTTAGCAGCTCTCCTTCTGAGTCTCTGCAAACAGATGCACTGTTGTCCCAGGGAAACTCACTGTGCAGCAACACATGCATTATGTAATACTGCTCTGCATCAGCACTTGATTTTAAAAATGTATTTCCACCATTTTGAGTAACCCCACTGGAGGGGAAAAAAGGAAAAGAAAAAAAAAAAGTGCTGAAAATGCACTAACTGCTTGAAGTCTTCATCATTCCAGACTTCTGGCAGTTAGGGACAACTCTCAACTGTGTAGCAATTGTATTTTGAATAACAATACAACATTTCAAAGGGCGTTTTCTTAGTAATTTGCTGCTACTCTGGCTAAAGGTATGATGCAAGATGATACTTAGGAAAGCAAAGGGAATACTTTCTGAAGTGATTCAAATAGCAACCCTTTATGGCTTTGAGCAGCCTTTGAATCGTGTGGTAGCTCAGCCCCAGCAGTTGCTTCTTGGTGACCTAAGGATGTTTCCATGGTGATTTGCCTTTGCTGTTTACCCCTGTGTTCAGCTTGGTATGACTAGCAAAACTGGAGTGCTCTGAAATTAACCTCTTCAAACCTGAGACACTTATACCTTGTAACCACTTAATATTCTCACCAGTACCACTCTTCCCTGTACTGCCATTTCAAATCCTTTGTGCTCTACACAATATTCTTCTTAAAACTTCTTCCTGACTCACCCAACAAATGAGCACTGCTTTATTACCCATCACTTAGTTACACTCTCCCTGCACTCATTGTGTCACCCCTTGTGGATAGTGCTGCAAAATATCCAAGATACTTGAAACAAGACACTTGGGAACATAAAAACTCACTGAAAAACGTAAAACGAAGTGAAAGAAAATGTTTACATGCAAAGTATGATTGGATTTTTATTGCTATTTTTTCCATCGAGGAAAATTATTTTTTAAAGCCCTTGTTTATCATCATTTATCAGCTCAGTTGAATAACTACCAAGCTGAGTTATACCACATAAAGAGTTACTGCTGTGGGTGTATTGCCTCAGAGCAGCAGGAACTATTTCATCACTTCATGCTGTGAGCTCTGTCTGCTGAGCCTCTGCAGTGCTGCTCCTGGAGGCTCACTACGAGCAGTAGTTTTGCTTTTCTGGGGGTCTTACTATATTTCCCTATCCTAGTGGAAAGAACATTTTTCAATTACTCTTTCTGCTTTTATTCTTAGTTCCTAAATGTTTATATTTCATAAAAGAGAACACAGTACATGATGAGGTTGACCAGACAATCTTTGCTAAGCCTTAAATATTCACCTGCACCAGTACTGGTCATGGTCTTGGTACCAGCTGTCTGTTGGTCAAAGGCTAATCCATTGCAGTCTAACTTTGATCCATTAAAATATTTTTCCTTCAGCCAAACTGTTTTAACACGAGAGCAGCTTATGTTAGACTGTTCCCATTAGTTTAGAAACAGAAGCCAACCTCTACTCATTCCACAGACCTTCTTTTCCATGCTTTTGGCTTGCTAAAAAAAGTGTTTGATGATTGTAAGAGAAGGATCAACTAGAAGCAAATGGAAACAGTACACAAGGTGCAGATTCTGCAAACAAATACTATTTTTCTCTAACAAGTGATTTTTCTCCTCAATCTATATTTTGTTCTTCCTTTTGGCTGAATCAGGGACACTCTTCTGTTGTGTTGCTGGCTGTGACTTCGTAAGATTGTCTTCATTACATAAAAGTAATCTGTGCAGCATTATTTTCTGCAGGGCACTTTCACCTTTATCAGACCCAATTGTCTTAATAATCACTCTCAAATAACATGGTTGCAGCTGTATTTTGGTGCTGCTGTAGCCATTTGGTGTGAACTTGGCAGTTGAAGAGCCAAATACTTATGTCTGCACGCTTCATTTTCACAGGAGCAGAAGTGCCAGTCTTCTTCTTTTTTGTGAATACAGATTGTGACCTCTTTATTTGTGGTTAAAAATTGTGATCCTTTGGGACTTTTATTTATTTATTCCCTGCCCCCCCCCCGCCAGAAGCTTCCTCAGCTGAATGTTTCATCTGGCAGTTTAGGTTGACAGATTTGTTAGCAGACGGCAGAACAGGAGCAAGCCAGGCTGATGATGAGCCTGGAAGGTGAGCACAAAAAAGCCTTTTTAAAAAGCTGGTACAGCCAGTGAATGAGAAATGAATGCCAGGGATAATAAGATAAGAACCATTGCCAAAAAGGCTTTTTTTTTTTAAAAAGCAACTGTTCATTAGAAAGACTGAAAATGAACTGGAGGCATTTTAAAGGAATTGTGATATACCAAAAGTTCACACTGATTGCTTTAACATTTAAGACAAAGGTGCAGAAAGGAGCTATTTAGACAATGACCTGGATACAGAAAGAAAATCTGAGGAGGGTAAATAGCAGAGAGTGCAAATGCAGGCACTGAAAATAGGCAGGATTTTCCAGTGACGATAAAAGGGAAAAAAAACTTTTAACAGAGTAGCTGCAAAAGCTCAGTTTTCACTATCCAAGATTTAAAAAAAAAAAGAGAGAGAAAACAACAAAACTTTTTTCTCATGCCTCAGATTTAAAATCCACAGAATAGAGGACGGATAGATGCTGGAGGGTGGAAATACATTGATTTCTCAACTAGCTGTTTTATTTGGAAGCCTGTTAAATAAATGTGTTTAAAAACATTTATATTCTTTCTATAGCTTCCAGCAAATCCTAGTTTAGTGCCACCATCTATGAGATGTAAATTATTAGAGTAGTGCACATGGGCTGCCCAGAATTGGGATCTCTTGGGTAGGATTGTTTACAAATGCAAAGCCAACAAACCCAGTTGCCGTTTAAGAGCACAGAAAAACTGTGAGATGTGAATATGAAGGCTAACTGGGCCAGCTTAGAAAAGGTAGGTGAAAGGACATTTCTGTTGTCAGAGTAGAAAACAATGCATATGTGAATGTAATCTGGGGCATTTTGCAGTCTGAAATAGAGGCATATGCCAGGTCGGATCTCCTTCACTTTGTACAGCTTCAGTTAGCAGCCACAACACGTTAGACAAAAGTGTTCTCTTTCTGAGGCCACATTCATTCAAATTACAGATTTCCACTTGTTTAGAATTCAGTTTTACATACACAGGGTTTTGTGAAAAATAGCATCAGTATAAAAGCTAGCTCAAACAAAAAAGTAAATAATATATATTTTCCTTACTGGTTTTATCATGAATCAATGTTTAAATAGTGGAGAAACTAATTTAAGAACCTCTTGGTGTTGTTTGTTTTTTTTTCTGAAAGGTGCTGTGTTTTAATTTATCATTTTAAATATGCTGACAATAGGCACATTTTAAAACCTTGTGGCACAGTGGATCGGGTTACCTAATATTAATTCCCTTTTTATAGTTTATTTAATATGGTATTGATTGCATTAGCATTTGGATTAATGACCTTTTAAATGCCCAAAGACTAAAGCACTTGTCTAGTAAGATGAGAAGACAGTCATGAGGCTGGAAGAGTTGGCCAATCAGCTTTTTAAAAATAAATTAAAGGTTGTGTAAACCAAAGCAATGTTGAGAATTAAGGCTTTCTAATGAGATCATCAGCTCTAAATCAATACCAACAGGGTACACACTTGTGTTTGATGTTCACTATGTACTTCAGAGGATTTCAGCAATCAATCACCAGCCTTCCAACTTGCAGAAGTCCAGCTCAGTGAAATGCTTAAGACTGCAAGGCAGAACTGTGTGCAAGTAGAAGGAGTGTAAATTGGGATGTTTGCCAAACAGAATAGCAGAACTTTCATAATCATATGTTAAATGCACTGAAAGTCATTCAGCGGATTGGATTTGAAGCTGATCCTTTGTAAAAATAAGAGGATGTGTAATTTGCCTATTCATGAGGTGAGTGTCAGCTGCTATTTTCTCTGCTGAGCTCAATATAATTTAAGGGGATAAAAAAAAAAACAAAACACAAATGCAGTCATGATGCTGGCAGGGAATTCAGGAGATAACAGTAAAACCTTCCCCACTCCTAAGAATGGAATCTGACTCCAGTGCTGTTGCCATCAGTTGCTTTTGCCATATCTGCATATCCGTTTCTTTTCATGGTTATTCCTCTCTTGCTTCTTTCCCCTCCTCTCCCTGTAGCTGTGAAGATTTTCATCTACTGACTTGGAAAGCCTCTAACCAATTCAGAATATAAAATCAACAATGGGACAATCACTGTCCTTTTATTGTTGCACTTCTTGTTTTCCACTGTGTTAAATGGCTGCTTGCACCTCAGAAATGCACCATGTTTTAAGACACATCACTTAATGTACATAGTGAACATACTGACTAACTCTATCATTGAGGAACTCCAGTTGCAACTGATGGATTCTGTGGGTGTATGAGACCAATGGATGTGCAGTCTGTCCACAAAAGAGAAACTCTGAGGGATCAGGCTGTTGTGGCACTGCACCTCCTGTAAATCAAATTAGTACAATCTGTGGGGGTTTCCCTTAGCTTTCTTGAAGTAAGACTCACTATTATTCATCTGGTATATTGCTGGATATCCCAAATAGCTTTTTTTTTTAAGTGGAGTTACTGTCGTTATTTACAGTAAAACTGTAACCATGATCTTTCTAAAGCACAAGAATTTGTAGAAATGTATTTCTTATTTTCTTAAGCACTGTGAATGGAAGGGAATTTCATGCTGTATCTCCAGCTGGTAGTACACTGCAGAGAAGATATAGCTTTAAGCCACCTTTGTGCTGCCTGGTGTGTGTGTGTGCAGGTCTGTATAGCTTAAGAAACTGTAAGGGCTTTTACCAAATGCACCAAATAGAGGAAGGGCACAGATAAATGCTGACCAACCATTATTCCCTTACAAAGATTCTGCTGTGCTTGTGAAATTATGAAAAATAGTCTTTTGCTAAAGCACCATTCATTTTTAAGTATTGTTTCCAATGCAAAATATTTTTATTTTGTCTATTCATTTTTAATGACTGTGTAATGCGACTCAGGAAAACTATACAAAGCAAACCAAGAAAAAATAAAAAGAAAGAAATAAACTATTGCCATCAAATATTTGCATAAAGCCATAAAATACTGAAGCAAAGACTTCGTAGGTATGTTCTGAATGTTAGGAGGAAG
>WBNM01016517.1:12642-42880 GCA_013399055.1 Ramphastos sulfuratus | reverse complement strand
ATTATATTATATTACATTATTTTATATTTTCTATTATATTTTTGTTAAGTCTACTAAAACTGAAACCTTCTTCATCTCTATTTTAGGTTGTAAATCCAGATTCTTCCTTTGTTTCCATGCTCAAAGTAAAAAACAAATATTAATCCATGTTCCTAAAATGCTAATAATGGGTGTGCTTCAGTCATCATCTAGGTGAGAAAGTCTAGTGATAATTCAATATTTTGTTGATTAGGTGTGACTGGAGTAAACAGATGAACTCAGTTTGAAAATGAGTAGTAAATACAATGTAATTCAGTGAAGTCTGTATAGGCAAATATATTTCACTAGAAGTTAGATATTCAGCTGGACAAAAACTTTTCTATTTGTTGTTTAAACATGAAATAGACACAGGAGGGGCAAAAAAAAAAAAAAAAAAAGTCTTCTATTCAAACAAGCTGTTTTTAATGTATCTTCTCTTGGGAGAAGTTTCTTATATCCAAGATTAAAAATCTTACAAAGCAAACAACTGCCTCCTGAAGCTAACTAGGTGATGTGTTCAATGTTTAAGTAAAGCAACTTAACAGCAAGAAATGTTATCTTTTTTTATTCTCTCTCTGTCACATACACAGAGATACACTTACATAAGCAGACTGATTGTTTCCAAATAATAGTTCCTTCAGAAAGCCTTACAAAAGGCCTTCTTAATGGTTAATCCTTGAGTCTACTGGCATAAAGAAGACAATGTCAAATTCCCTGCTTTGAATGAGATCCAGAGAGATGTAATCAGACCACCACAGGTGAAACACTAATCCCTACTGTGTCTCTGTGTGTATATGTGCACACATGTATAAATGTATTGAGTTTAGTTCTTATTTAAGCCATCTAGGTTCATAAAGGATCTGGTTGGTTTTTTTCAAGAAAGCAATGGGGCTTGGATGCTTATCTGTGTATATGTTCCAACATTTGGTACAGAATTCACTTTGAAATCATAGAATCATAGAATGGTAAGGTTGGAGGGAACCTCAAGTATCATCTAGTTCCAAGCCCCTGCCATAGGCAGGGACACCTCCCACTAGTACAGGTCACTCAAGGCCTCATCCAATCTGGTCTTCAACACCTCCAGGGAGGGAGCAGCCACAACCTCCCTGGGCAACCTGTGTCAGTGTCTCACCACCCTCACTGCAAAGAAAGACAAATAAATTTCTATGGAATTAATTTCATATGTCCTTAAAGTAAACTTCTAAAGTGGATTGGACTGGCTGTACTCTTAAAGTGTTTCTTCCTCTTCATTGACAACAGAGGAAGATTAAGTTTCTAACTGACCTAGATACCTGTACAGCAGATCTCTATGGCATCGGATTGTATACAGTAAATACATGGAGATCGTTCAGTATTGACCAAGGCTTATTGCTTTTTAAGACAATAAGTATACTTGAAAACATCTTAAACTCAAATTACTGTCGTTGTTGAATAAATCCAGGAAATGTCAGGAGGAAGTTCTTTACAGTGAGAGTGGTGAGGCACTGGAACAGGTTGCCCAGGGAGGTTGTGGCTGTTCCCTCCCTGGAGGTGTTCAAGGCCAGGTTGGACAAGGCCTTGAGTGACCTGTACTAGTGGGAGGTGTCCCTGCCTATGGCAGGGGGTTGGAACTAGATGATCCTTGAGGTCCCTTCCAACCTTACCATTCTATGATTCTATGATTCTATGATCCTCCTTGGGACTGTCAGAAAGTGACAAATACAATAGACTACAGTGATTCCTTCGTGTTTACTACAGCACTGTTTTGTTTGTTTTCTCTTGTCCCAGTACACTGCTACAGAAATTCTGATTTCTGACAATAATTATACAAGACACAAGAGTGTCTAGCAAATGCTGTAATCCTGTTAATATATGTAGTATATCTGTTAATTTATTAATTCTGCTCTTAACTTCAGTAGCAGTCTCTTGAGTGTCACATGGTCTATTTTCATGAATCCAAACTTCAAATATTTTTATCTACTTCCTGTGTTATCTAGATAAAAGGTATACTCAAAAGAACTCAAAACTAGAATATACACATACCAATATACATATTGACTTTAGAAAATGCAGGACCAAGTTCTTAGTTTATTGGGTTTTTTTGTGTTTTATGCTGAATACCAAAGACATTTTTATAACACTAGACTATGTGTTGTGAAAGAGTCTCAAAGCTGGTCAACGGGCAGCTGAATTACTTCATACCAACCTATTAAGTACTGTTTTATGAAACAGAAAATCAAATCAAAACCAAGCTGAACAGATAAACAAACAAAAACCATGAACAAACCCAAACCTGAAAGACAACAAGCAAATAAACCCCTTTAATAGAGGAGTAATTAATTGATGTGAGATATGATTTTTCAAAATTAATATTGTTTATTAATTTTTATATTCAGGAGTCTCACCCCCTGAACACTAATTTTAATCATAATCAGGTTTTCCTGCAATGGTCATGGAAACATTATACAAAGGAATAATATAGCATCTGGGACGTTTAAGAAGCAACTAGCAAAAATATAAACATTAATGGAAGTGGAAGAGAAGTCAATACACTGCTTGCCGTTAATTATACCACTTTCCACTAGATGGACTCAAGGAGATCCTTTCTGCTTATGGCAGAAGGCAATTAGTGAATTACAAGAGGCTCTAAGTATTTACTCACAAAATATTATTTCCCAACTTGCAGGGCTAGCTACAGCTTCAGACAATACCCAAACACTTGTTGAGGTTTCTGGTTCTTCCCAAGCTTCACAGGATGCTGGAGAAAGGAGGGAGACAATCTCTGACCTTATCCTGGCTCATCTGGATAATCTGTGTACCTCCAGAACTTCCCATCCTGGCAGGAGACCAGGACCTGCTGTAGGCAGGATGTCCTGCAATGTGCAGTCTTAGCACAACGTCACACTGGCTATGCAGGCTGATCGCACAAAGGCAATTATGCCTCTTTCTGGTAAACTTGAGGCAGGTAGTTTCCAGACAGTTCAGGATGCAATAAGGCAGTGAGACAGCACTACCAGAAGCAGAGAGCAGTAGCATCAGGGAGCAGCGGGCATGACACAACTGCAGAGCACATTGTGTTACCTGCTCATCTCTTTTTATTGATACAGCCCCAGACTAATGGGCCTTTGGACGTAGAATAGCCAATCAGAATGGCAGTTGCCAAGCTTGACCATATTAGTTGAAGCCATAGGCTTACTTTACCCAAATTTGAGAAAAACATAGGCCTTGCACGAGGCAGGCACAAGCAAGTGTGTGTACCCTGTTTACTACAGGATGCGAACAGGAGCAAAACAAGCCTGGGCAAGCCAGGGTCCTTAGACTCAGTGGTTCCAGGTTCTTTGTCCTCTTTCTCATGGTTGCTTCTCCCCGCAACAGAAGGAGGGAGAGCAGAAAAACATGTCTGGGCATGTATAAGCCTATTTTGGCCTATTCAGGCCTACCAAGACAACCCCCTAAACCACTTAAGTATGAGTTTAACATTTAGAAATTAAGCTTTCTGTTCTACAGCATTTTACTACCAGTATATAAATAGAACATTCAATACTCATCTATAAACTGTGAAGTCACTACGTAGAAGTTTTGTACATAAGCAGTTGTTCACGGCTAATCACAGCATCACAGTATCACTAAGGCTGGAAGAGACCTCAAAGATCATCAAGTCCAACTCGTTACCACAGACATCAAGACTAGACCATGGCACCAAGCGCCACGTCCAAAGCCTCCTTGAACACCTCCAGGGATGGTGACTCCACCACCTCCCTGGGCAGCCCATTCCAGTGGGGAATGACTCTCTCAGTGAAGAACTTTCTCCTCACCTTGAGCCTAAACTTCCCCTGGCACAACTTGAGACTGTGTCCTCTTGTTTTGGTGCTGGTTGCCTGAAAGAAGAAAGCAACCTCCTGCTGGCCACAACCCCCCTTCAGGTAGTTGTAGACAGATACATTTTGTGCAGATTGGAGTTTTGCAGAGATCAACTCTAATTGGCTTGAGTTAAATCAAAATCATAAACAACTATTGAAAATATCTTCAGAAGCATTGAAAATTTCATGTTGACAGTCAGTGGGGTGTTTTGTCCAGTTACTACTTGTAACTTAAAATGCTGTGAGTGTTTCATTTCACTTTCAAAATTAGGTAAACATTATGCATAAATGACTCCAAAACATTGGTGAAGGAGGGCACAAGAAGGTGATATATGCACACAGGTAGATATCTGATAGAGTATTTGCATGATGAACGGAAAAAAATTTCAAGTGTGAAATTAGAGATCCTTAGACTAGAAGAGGGAAATGTTCTTTTGCATCCTAGTGAACAAATGTTTGTTGTTTAACACAGTTTAAGCCTGTATGGAACTTTTTCTAGTCCTTTAAAACTTCACTCATTATACTTCTGTCTTAAAAGACAATATGTCTTTTCTTTTGAAAAGCTTCTGTGGCTGGAGAGCAGCCAAACAGAAAGGGATCTGGGGGTACTGATTGACACCCGCCTAAACATGAGCCAGCAGTGTGCCCAGGTGGCCAAGAAGGCCAATGGCATCCTGGCCTGCATCAGGAATAGTGTGGCCAGCAGGAGCAGGGAGGTCATTCTCCCCCTGTACTCTGCACTGGTTAGGCCACACCTTGAGTACTGTGTCCAGTTCTGGGCCCCTCAATTTAAGAAGGACATTGAGGTGCTTGAGCGTGTCCAGAGAAGGGCAACGAGGCTGGTGAGAGGCCTCGAGCACAAGCCCTATGAGGAGAGGCTGAGGGAGCTGGGATTGTTTAGCCTGGAGAAGAGGAGGCTCAGGGGAGACCTTCTTGCTGTCTACAACTACCTGAAGGGTGGTTGTGGCCAGCAGGAGGTTGCTTTCTTCTCTCAGGCAACCAGCACCAGAACAAGAGGACACAGTCTCAAGCTGTGCCAGGGGAAGTTTAGGCTGGAGGTGAGGAGAAAGTTCTTCACTGAGAGAGTCATTCCCCACTGGAATGGGCTGCCCAGGGAGGTGGTGGAGTCACCGTCCCTGGAGGTGTTCAAGGCACGTTTGGACGTGGCACTTGGTGCCATGGTCTAGTCTTGAGGTCTGTGGTAATGGGTTGGACTTGATGATCTTTGAGGTCTCTTCCAACCTTGCTATACTGTGATACTGTGATGTCCCTGGCCTTTAGTCTTAATACTGTCTTCTTTGAGGATATTTCAACTTTTTAACTTCATAAAGTGTCTTGCTGATTAGAAATTAATAATCTGTTGTTCTCCAGTTCATACTTAGAGATCAGAAATGGTTTTCAGCTATCTCTAAAGATATAACATACTTTTTTAATGTGTTCTTAGTTCCTTTATTTGTTGAACACTCTAATATTCTCTGAGAAAGGACTACGCTGGAGTCCACTCTCCTATAGAAGAGGAAAACTATGTCTGAGTCATTGTAAATTTTCAAACTAGTGACTCATTTCATAAGACATGTGATCCTTCCTGTGAGTTTCTTTGATGTTGTTTGGTTTTTTCCCTTGATTATTCTACAACTGCAACACAGAAAGCTCAGCAGTAGTAGCTTTATCAGAAATAACGTTATGAAAAGCAAAATCAGTTACTGTGGCAGTACTCTTCAGTCACTTTTCCTTAAATCAATGCAAAGAAAAATGTGTCCATATAAGCACGGTCTTAAGTTTAAAAGTTTAGAACAATAAGTCCTCTCATGCTTCCAGAAATCTTTCCTTAAAATTAAGATACTTCTCACTTATTCTGTAAACAAGTTACTTGAGGCTGCAGACCTGCTAGACAGCAGCCCATGAAAAATCCTTTCAAATATCTTTAATAGTATTTTCCTGAAAAGGCTTTTACATGAATTTTGATGTGACAATATAAAAGCAAATACAACTGCTTTCTTTGATTGTTGCTGTCATTATTTTGAGTTACATAATTATAGTATGTGCAAGTCTCAACTGGATTATTTCTGGAACTGCTAAAAGCAAAACCAAATCATTACTAAAATCAAATTCAATACAGGAATACAATATTGTAACGAGTATACACAAAGCTGTACACAGTAATATTATCAGGATTATTTATTATTCTAAAGGTACTATAGAATACATTCAGTAATTTTGATAAGGTTTGTCTGTTGGATCCCACAGTGAAATGTTTCTTTCATTTTGCAGTTACAGACATGTAATTGTATCTGTCACTGCACTCGTTTTCTTTTTTTCAGACAATCAAACAATATCTTAGCAAAAATAAATTACATAAATTGACACATCTTTGTTACTCATTCTGTTGGTAATTGCTCAACACTTGGTAGGCATCAAAAGACAAGGGCAAAGTAGATATTAATAAAATTACTGAAAACAAACCAAAAATTAAGCAGTTATGTAAGTATATTGCACAGGTACTCTAGGATATAATTTCATTTACTCAATTTTTGACACAAAAATAATAAAAATTAAAAAAAAAAAAAACAACTCTATGTCAATACTGTAAATCGCCTTATCAAAAAATGTCCAAGTGATATGATTTTAGAGATGCCAATGTGTCTCAATGGGTTAGAGTCCAGGTGATGAGAAGAGTCTGGATGATGAGCTGCAACTAATCACCTAACTTGTAAACTAAGTATGGCATCTTCCTAGGAAAGATTAATTCTATCCCAGGAAAACCACACGTTTTTAACCTTCCTGCCCTAGAAGGGATATAGAAAAACTAGAAAATTACCAAGAACAGAGATTCAAAAAATCTTTTCACATAGGAAAAACCGAATAGATTACATCTCCTCATTGGAAAAGAGACAACTGAGATGCAACATCACTGTGCATGGGAAGAAAGAAGAATGTCATATGATTGTTCGCTATTTCCTATGCCAGAGAAACCTGGCCATAGCCAGTGAAATTATTTGGCAACAGGCTCAACTCAGACCAAAGAAAGTCACAAAATGTCACAAAATTGAAAAAGGGATTAGATTGGTATTTGGGGGAAAAGTCTATCAGGAGCTATTAAAAATGTGTCTTGTGCCTAACCTGGAGCTTAGATGTTCTTAATCCTGATGATTGTCAGAAAGTGATAGGATATAAAAGGAAAATTGCTTTATAATATTTTCCATTTTCCCTTAATCTTTCTATAAGATCTTTCTTATAGTTACCCCTTCAACTACTAGCTATTGAGCTAGACAAACCTCTGGTCTGACCCTGCACAGATGCTCCTGCACTTTCAGACTACAGAATCATATTGTCTTTCTGAACAGAGAAAAACAGAAGGAAACCTACTAGTATCAAATATTTAAATAAAAAAAAATAAGGAAGGATTATATTAGTCATGTTAATTGATTTACTTTGTCACTATTTATGCTGTAATTCTGGTTTTCAAATGGGATTATAAACTCATTGGCAGTGTCATTCCTATTGGAGGATATTTCATGCTATTTGCAATTTAGATTTATTGGNTTCTAGTCTGGGTCATTTTACAAAGTGTGGGGGGCGGGGAACTCCTGAACCATCACAGGACTTTACTCCCATTTTATTCCCCCAAGTACAATACAAATCAAGGTAGTAAGTTTAGTGTTTTAAACCAGAATTTCACTTCTGAGTTTCAAAGCGTCTGGAGAATTTACATACATAGTGGAAAGTTGCCCTCTTAAGTTTTCACTACAAATCCCTCACATAGAGGCTTCATTAATTCTACCCATGTCACCTGAAATTCCACATGCTGAAAAAGTACAAAATATTCAAGACACCATGGTATGTGTCCAAGAGAACAGTTTCACTTTAAGTTCTACTATACTTTGGTTTTGTTAAAAAAATTCCTGCAACACTACATGCACTCTCCCTCTGGTGTTTGGTGAGGGGGATTTAAGTATGATCCATTTGGAATTTGGGTTGGGTTTTGGTTTGTTTTGTTTTTAAAGAAGTGGACTATGTCAAAGATGTTAGAAAAAGGTAGTTAAAAAAAAAATCAAACCATTTGTTTCCTTCAAGCCTTTTTTACCTTGGAGAAAGTGTAGGGGGAATTGAGGGGGGGAAGAAAAGAAAAAATAAAAAGAGACAAAGAATTACACTGGCTTTTCATTTTTGTTTCACTTCTTAGTAACATAATCCTGAGGCAAATATTCAGAGAATATTCCTTTCCACACAGAAGTACAGCATTTATGTATGAATCAGATCAGAATTTACAATGACTCCCTGCTGATTTTTTTTATGGAGAAAGGAACTAAAATCAATCCTCCTGAATGAAGGAAAAAAAGAATAGGACAAGCATTTAGTTTTCAGGAAAAAATATCAAGTAGATGGTCTGCAGGACTTTCCATTTGCAATGGTTTCTCCTCTGTAATATATCCTAAACCTCAAGGGGCAACAAATCTCCTCATAGATCAGCAGGTACTGTGCCAAAATTATACATACTGAAGTCTTCCACCTTTTTCTGAGCTCACCCTGATACCTTTGGACCCAAAGTTGGTCTTTGGATCTTCAGCTGGAGCAGGTTTTTCTGATTTGAAGAGCTCAAGCTTAGAACATTTCATTATGCAGGAGGTGTGAATGAGGATTAAAAAGTAGAGTCTGTTTATCCAGAGGTAAAGCAGTGGCTGGAGTAGGCTCGGAGCACACAGAGCAGTTCTGTCTGGGCAGCTATCCACATTTTATATGCAGTTTAAGAGCTGCACGTGTAATCAGAAGCATAATTTCATTAATGCTTCTATCTCTACTTGTCAACTGCCATTTTGTTTTCTTTCTGTATTTGTCCCTCAGCTTCTTTCAGGTAGATAATTCCAAATGTTAGCACTAGAATTGGTTTTGCATGTATCATACTGGGGATATATATAACTGTTACAGTTGTTCTGTTCAGGTTTGTTCAGATGCTGTCCCTGTACTAACATTCTATTGCCAGCAGGCATTTTACTTCATCTTATGCCAGGGTCACACATTAGATTAAACACTATTCATGCTATTTGTTTTACTATTGGACTGTGTTGTGTATTCATGTCGAAGAGACACCTGAGAATAGTAGGCTTCACCAGAAATTTTCAGGAAACAGATATTGTCTTCATTTCATACTTGTACCTGAATACAAACCAGATAAAAAAAAAAAAAAAAAACAACCAACAATCATACAAACAAACAAAAAACCTGTGGGCAAGAAGGCACATTGTATGATGTATGTAAAGCTGTCCTGGACAAAGTCTTGGAAAATACAGCACAGCGTGCCCTGGGGAACATTTCAGTGCTAGCAGAGGAATGGCCTGTGAAATTTATTAGATCTTATCCTACCCTAGCATTATGACTCAGACAGGCTTATCACTCTTTAAAACTTACTGCCTGGCTAAGGGACCAGTCCTGGCAGTGCATATACTGTTATTGCTGCCAAGCAAGCCTTTGGTAATGCTTTCTACCTGCACTGAGCATAGAGTAGCCTTGTTGGGCAATCTTACAGACCACCCGTAACAAAATAGCCTGGGCAGCAACAGTTCTTAATGTACAAATACACCCAAAATATGCTGGATGGCATTTGGCCCAAATCAATAATGCTAAAGGGGAAGTCAATGATAATCAGTGAATGCATTAAACAGTTAACAGGAGATTACAAACAGAATTTGAAACAAACGAACAGGCTTGAAAAGCAGCATCGAAGTCTGCAGATCTGCAATGAGGAGGAACAGTGTGGGTGCTGTGGATTCTGCCTGGGCCTGTGGCACTGCATGTGTGTGTGTGTGTGTGTGTGTGTGTGTGTGTGTGTACGTGTATATGTACTGGAATCATCTGGGCTTAATTATAAAAGCACATTCAAAAACTTGTGTGTTTGTTAATACTTGTGATCCATACTAATCCTGAATCTGCAGCTCACTGATTGCTGCTTAATTTTGTGTTTTGAAATCAATAAATCACTTTGATCCTGTCTTGGTTTAAACTACATAAAAGGAGTATTTTTAACCTGCAACAAGGACCATAAAGAGAAATGGATGATATTTCCCTGAAGCGCTGGGGCTGTGTCGATTGCTAGATTAGGTCAGGTCTATTCAACAGGCCTGACACTGCCTGTGTTTGACTCTTTCCCTTCATTCTGAAATTATTGTAGGAAGGTGAAGGTTTACTTCAGCAGAATCTGACAAGTACACTATGTTCTTCCATGGATACTATTAAAATTAAGCACTTTAACAGAGCAGAATCTGTCAACAGCTTGCTGTCTAGTTCCATGCTCAGATCTTGTTTACTTGGCCCAATTAAGAAGACAGCTTGGCCTTAATATGTGCCATGGTTTGAAGTATTACCCTCCCAATATGCTTGTTAAAGCACTTTTTTTTTTCTTTTTTACTTTAATTTTGCAGTTATTTTCAAATAATATATTTTAATGCTATAATTAATCTCTTTCATTGCCAGCTATACAAAATATTAATTTAAATATACATCAGTTCTACAGTACCTTTGCATGGTTATGTTCCTATATAACCTAGTGTTACAGGCTTTTAAGCAAAATTGCTGATGCCAAAATAATGTTAGTATCCAGCCCAAAAGTTGCAGTCAAAACCATTACTTATGCTTATTCCCCAATTAACCACAGCCTCTTCTGCTTAAGAATTAGTACTGTAAAGTGTACACCAACAGTGTACTTATGCTAAGCAAATTACTGAAGCCTATATTTCCTCTGCCTATATTTGAAGAAAGCTAAATATTCAGTAGGTCTAATAGAATCCATCTTTTACCATGTTCTTTCATTCTAAAGATAATGATTGTCTCCTCACCAAAATATTTTCTTTTCAGTAGAATGTTGTAGATATTCAGTATATAACCCCACATTAGGTATTTAAAATTGCAGAGTGAAATCATCCAACCAGCAAGGATTTACTTATATCTAGCAGCACAACAATATATGTATAAAAGCAATCTAGACCTCTTTGCTGACTCAGGTGTCTACACGCTCACTGACCATAATAAACCTTTTTTGTTTGTTTGTTTATTCACTTGCAGTGAAGGGCATTCAGTACTATTTTTCTCATATTCAGGTACATGCTTTAAAACTTCCCTAAAAATTTAGCCTAAATAATTTTTGCAGAAATATTTGTTGTTCTCTTCCAGTATTAATTTTACAACACCTCTTTCACATAGAAGAGGTAACAGCTCTGCTTAAAATGCAGATGCTCTTAAAGCTCTGCTTCATTTTTAAGGAAGAACAAGCTAATTCTTTTGTGGGAGTACAAGAAGAAGAAATCACAGAATCATAGAATGGTAAGGTTGGAAGGGACCTCAAGGATCATCTAGTTCCAATTCCCTGCCATAGGCAGGGACACCTCCCACTAGCACAGCTCACTGAAGGCTTCATCCAACCTGGCCTTGAACAACCTCCAGGGAGGGAGCAGCCACAACCTCCCTGGGCAACCTGTGCCAGTGTCTCACCACCCTCACTGCAAAGAACTTCCTTCTGACATCTAGTCTAAATCTTCCCTCTGCCAGTTTAAACCCATTGCCCCTTGTCCTGTCATTGCAAGACCTTGTAAATAGTCCCTCCCCAGCCTTCCCGTAGGTCCCCTTCAGATACTGGAAGGCTACTATAAGGTCTCCTCGAAACCTTCTCTTCTCCAGGCTGAAGTGCCCCAACTCTTGTAGTCTGTCCTCATAGGAGAGCTGCTCCAACCCTCTGATCATCTTCGTGGCCTCCTCTGGACCCGCTCCAACACTTCTATGCCCTTCCTATGTAAGAGAGAAAAATAACAAGCTGTGTATAAACGTATGAATTTCATTCCCACAGCTTTAGGATGCCTCCCACGGGGGAGGAAAGATAGTGGGACACCTGGCCCAGGGGAAAAACAAGACATGATGTATGTTAAAGACTGGGCTGTATTCGCCTCGATTATGTTATGTTACAAATTATGGAAAAAAAAAATTATATTAATTTTTATATTCAGGTGAAGATTGTTAGTAACTATGAAAATGGTTTATTAAAATTAAATCTCCCCAGAAAAATTATTTACAAGGTTCAAAACAGATGGTTTGGATACTTATACATGTAGGGAACAGGCAAAACTAGAACACTTTAAGTGATAACTAGCAAATACAACCATTATACTGGAAGAGAGGGTTCTTGCAGTCTATATGCCGCTTACGGCTAATTATCCCACTTAGCCACTGCGTAACCAGCTCATCTCTTTTTATCAATACAGCCCCAGACTAGTGGGCCTTTGGACACAGAATAGCCAATCAGAATGGCAGTTAGCCAAGTTCGACCATATTAGGTGAAGCCATAGGCTTAATTTACCCAAATTTGGGGAAAACATAGGCCTTGGACGAGGCAGACACAAGCCAAGAGTATGTACCTTGTTCACCACAGGATGTAAACAGGAGCAAAATAAGCCTGGGCAAGCCAGAGTCCTTAGACTCAATGGCTCCAGGTTCTTTGTCCTCTTTCCCATGGTTGCTTCTCCCCATAGCAGGAGGGAGAGCAGAAAAACATGTCTGGGCAAGCCAGGGCATGTATAAGCCTATTTTGGCCTACTATGGCACGTTAATGCATTGTTTGCATGATGGGACAAAAGGAGTCACCACGAGGTGGTCGGGGCCTTTTTTGGTCTTTTGCCTGGAATAAAGGCTACTGCTTTTCACCCTTAACTTGGTCCATGTCACATTGTTGTCTCTACCGCAACATTCTCTCAACTAATTTTGAAATTTCATGTAATACTTGTTAACTTCTGGATTCTTTCCAGCTTATCTATATCTTTCTTCAAACATGTTTCTCAGAAAATATATAGAATTCTGCTATAAACCTTTATAAATTTAGAACCCTGTATGTCTTGAAAACTCAAGTCTTGCTAAGACATCCTGGAATGTTCCCTTTGATTTTTGGAAGAATGTAGCATTTTTGGGATCAGACTGTAACGTCCACTTCCACTTTTGTAATATGGTTGCTTAGTCAGTTCATCTCAACTTGCTATTTTATTTTTAAATATGTTGTATTTCACCTCTTCATCTTGAATCTCAGCTTGTTTCTTTAAGTCATCCCTTCAGTTTATCAGGAAGACTATTTTGAATTCTCACTGTTCTCTCTAAAATTTTTGATTTCCCTTATCAGCAAAATGCATTTTGTTCTTTAATCCATCATCTGATCTATTAACAAAAAAAACAAATAGATTCAGACTCTGTATAAACTCCTGCATGGTTTCAACTGAACAGTCTTTGGGATGGGAAGTAAATAAGTGACACTTCCTGCAAGAGCCAAATTGTACCAAGATGTGTCTTCTCCTGGCAATCTTTTAATGCAGAACATATTTATCCAAGTAGTTTATCAAAATGTGATGTGGAACTGTGTTGCAAGCTTTCCTAAAAGCTAGGTTATATCACATTTAGTGCTTCATCTGTCAGTAAATCTATGAAGGTGAAGCATGTAATACCCTTTCTCCTGCACTTGAGTCAGGGCACTTCCAAGTACAAGTACAGGCTGCATGACATATAGATAGAAAGCAATTCTGAGGAGAAGGGCTTGGGGATGATGGTCAGTGAGAAGACCAGTATGAGCTGGCAGTGTGAGCTTGCAGCACTCTCCTCCTCCTCCACTCCACTCTGGTGAGACCCCACCTGGAGTGTTTTGTAAAGCTTTGGAGTCTCCAACACAAGAAAGACATGGAACTGGTAGATGGAGTCCAGAGGAGGGTCACAAAGATGATCAGAGGCCTGGAACACCTCTCCTGATGGAAGTGTGAAGAAGAGGAGGTTGAGACCTCATTGCTCTCTACAACTACCTGAAAGGAGGTTGGTGTGAGGAGGGGTCCAGCCTCTTCCCCTTGGTAGCAAGTGACAGGACTAGATGAAATATTTTCAAGCTTTGCCAGGGGAGGTTCAGGCTGGTTACTAGGAAATACTTCTTCACAGAGAGAGTCAGACATAGGAATCCTCTGACCAAGGAAGTGGTGGAATCACCATCCTTGGAGGAGTTTAAACAGCACATGGACCTGGTGCTTAGGGACACAGCTTAGTGTTGACTCTTCAGTGCTGGCTGGAGGGTTGGACTGAATGATCTTTGAGGTCTCTTCCAACTCGATGTTCTCTGTGATTCTGTGATTCCTATGAAGGCAGGCTGAAGGAGTTAGGGTTGTTCAGGCTGGAGATGAGAACGCTATAGAGAAACCCTACAGCAGTCTTCCAGTACTTAGGAGGGTCTACAGGATAGATGGAGAGAGACTTTTTACAAAGGCGTTTAGCAATAGGACAAACAGTAATGGCTTCAAACAGGAAGAAGATCGATTTAGATTAGAAATTAGAAAGAAATTCTTCACCATGAGAAGTTATGGAGGCTCCAATCCTGGAAATGTGCAAAGCCAGGTTGGAATGGGCCCTGAGCAACCTGCTATAGCTGGAGGTGTCCCTGACCATGGCAGGGGGATGAAACTATGTTATCTTTAAGGTCCCTTCTAACCCAAACCATTCTATGATTTTTTGATTGTATGGTTTGCTTTCATTTTCCATGTCTTTAAAATCTATGCCCTCAATTGTGACTGTTAGGTTGTGAATCAGCAAATCAACACAGTCATTCTATAAATATAATAGAGTTTTCCACACACCAGGCAAAATTAAGGAAAAGCTGATGAGAAATTATTTGTGAAGTGTTCAATACTGTGTTATCTGTTGTATATCCCTGCTTATGTACCAAATAGTAATTGTTATCCAGCATTTAGGACAGAAAAGAAAAAGTAAACTACTACTTATGCAATTTAATAAATTGTTTGAGCTGCTGCATAATAGTTATTCTCTGATTAATGTAACTACTGAAGCAGGGTAAATATGGATCATTATGAACTTAATTCATTAAACAGTTATCCAGCTATTCGGCTTGAATCAAATCTTAAAATGATTTGTGAATAAAAATATTTCAAGATAAATAGTACAAGCTCAGATCATGCTTTGAGTCTGCTGCTACTTAAGAGTTCTGTCATTGATTTTATGAGGTGTTAATGGATGGTGGAATTTCACAATCTTCTTCTGGGAGGCTCATCTTGACCTCACTGCACTGCCCAGCCTGGGCTCAATGACAGCACTTTCACATGTAATAACTAGCTGCCATTTCTCTTCAGTTCAAGGAGAGATCTCTTAAGTTAATTTATATTTTCGTTTTATATTTTAGCATCCATAACTTCAGGTTGGGCCCAGTAAGGGGTTCAGGTGATAAAGGAGCTCTTAAAAAGAAATAAGCTAAACTCGGTGTAATATTAAAAAAAAAAAAAAATTCTTCTCATCCACCTTGCACTTAGCTTTGTAGAACTTCATGAAATTTGTATTTGCCTATCTCTCAAGCCTGTCATGATCCCTCTGGATGATATCCCTTCCCTCCTGCATGCCAATCACGTCACACAGCCTGGCATCATCAGCAAAGTTGCTGAAGGTACACTCAATCCCACTGACCATGTTGCCACTGCTGATGTTAAACATGTGGCTTCAGGTTCTTTGTCCTCTTTCTTGTGGTTGCTTCTCCCCAAAACAGAAGGAGGGAGAGCAGAAAAACATGTCTGGGCAAGCCAGGACATGTATAAGCTTATTTTGGCCTGCTTAGGCCTACCATGACAGTATTCTGCAACATTAAACCAGCAATGCCTGCTGGTAATTTCCTTAAATTGTAGCTATATCATGATACTACTGCTCTTTAGATGTCCATCACAACAAAAGCTGCAATGCTGTATGGAACATTTTTAATACTTGAAACCCATACTACATAGACAAGCTTGCAAAGTGCTGGCATAATCTTGTTAGTCTTCATTTATGTGCACTGCCAGGATAGTATGGAGATGCTGTTTACTCACTCTTCCAGAATTTTGGAGAATATTCTTTTCAATATTCTATTCATTCTCATGAGCAGACTTGAGATAGATGAGAGGGAAAAAATGTGTTTCAGATTGTACCACCATCAAATATTTAGCAGATCCATAGTACAATTTCCCCTGCTGTTACGTAATGACTAAACTTGTTCAGATCACCTGTTAAGACGCTACAGACTAACTATATTTTGTCTCTGCTCACTTTTCTGATCAGCCAGTAAAAGTACAGCAACTCAAGGAATGAGTCAGACTACCTTTTTACAGTACTGAGTTCGAGTACAAGAATTAATCATCAAGATCTTAGCTCCTAGGGGTGTGCTGCAGCACACAAACGATGTATGAAGGGTTCCTTCATTGCCAGTAATGATCTAGGCACTTCTGGAAAGGCAGGCAGAAATTCTGTCTGTTTAACTCTTAAATGCCTCTCTGGAATTTAGACATTTAAGATACTCCGTAACAGTAATTAAATATCAGCCAAATTTGCAGTGCAGATATCAACACTTGAGTTGGCCACTGAAGTTGCTTTTACAATTAAATAAGTTAAATTGTCACTAATGGACATGGCACCTCATACTGCAGTAGGTGCCTAATGCAGATGAATTGTGCTCTAAAAGTGACCTTTTTTAACCCACTGCCTGCAAACCTGAGAGTTCTGTTTTGTAGATTGACTGCCCAGTGGGCAAGGTCTCTTATTTTTTAAGAGGTGAGGAACAACATTTGGTAGCCTAATAATTAGCATATTTTGCTTTGGCTATTATATCTTGGGCAGGAACTGTAGCCACCAGGCTGTAGGCTCTGGCAGACATGCATTTTTTTTTTTTTTTTCTGTTGAAGCTGCCTAGTTGAGTGGTCAGGAGTCTGAGAGCTGTAGAAGTTAAAGGAAGTGAGATTTAGCATACTGATTGGATACTCAAGAATAAAGAAAAAGAAGCATGAATTCAGACTACCGATTAGGTACTCATGAAGGAGAAATCTTAGATTCTGGTCCTTCTCCCTTGATTGTTGACATTGGTAGTATTTTCCAAATAAACAGTTCAGGAAGCAACATGTAGCCAATGCCTATAACTTGAGCCTCAGCACACTTCCACTCAGTTTGTAGCTCAGCTAAATGAATTCTGATGTTCACAGCAGTGATTTTCACTATTGTTATACTAAGGTTTTATAGTAATTGTGCTGCGGCAACACAAACTTGTAGAAATACCCTTGTGATTTTTCACAAGTTCAGCCAGATTTTTCAAAGGCATTGAGTATTCATTGTCTCTTTCAAAACATATCCAGATTTATTTAACATAGCCAATTATGAGCTGCCTGAGGGGTTTACATAAACGCTTCATCCACCCTTCTGAAGTCAGTCCCATTAAACATGAATGAGTCCAAGCTGGACTTGTCATAGTAATAGTTTCTGAACTTTCCCAGTGGGCACTTTAAACAGTATGCAGCTATTATTCATTAAGAAGTGCCTTTATTTGTGCAGGTGGTTTGTTTTTTATTGTGTTTGTTTGTTTTTCTCTTATACAGAATGAAAGCAAACAAAGCTCAGAGCCCAGACAGAACTTATTGAAATCTCTGGCTTATTTTGCATTTTCTATTCCACTGGTGTTAAAAACTTATGCAAAGAAAACATGCAAAAGGAGTCAAAGTGCCTTTTGAAAGCTCTGAAAGTACAATACAAATAAAGAATGCCAGCAACAAGCATTCCTCCAAGAAAGAAAACATTGTTCCAGATTAACATTCCATTAAAAAATGTTTACTGCAATTTGAGCACTAGTCAGTTACATCCAGAAATCTCATGTGATTCCTTCCACTTGGCACTATGAAAAACAGCAAATAAAACAACAGTACAACACTTGAGTGTATGCTTACAACTACCTCTAGATAACAACTAAGCAATATAAAATAACCAAAAAATAATCAAACCAAAACAAGTTAAATTTCTGAGTAAGAGCTTTCATTAATCAAAATATTAACTCCTTAAGTGACTCTACAGACTAACTATATTTTGTCTCTGCTCACTTTTCTGATCAGCCAGTAAAAGTATAGCAACTCAAGGAATGTCACTATGTGCAAAATTAAAATTCAAAGTAAAATTTTGACTCTTAAGGAATATTTACACAAAGGACAATCTCTTCTTCAGAAAGAATATATTCTTTCTGCAGAAAGAATAAGTATTTAATGTTCCTCCTATATCTGCTTGAATTTTCTGTAAGCGATGGAGATTTTACCCACTATCATTTTACTACGTTAATAAATGACAGCTAACAGCAAGTATCTAGTGTTTTTCTAGTGAAATATACAATGAATGTAAAAAAACACTTGGAAAAAGAAAAGCCAAGGCTTCTACAGGGAAAAGTTTGCAAAACAAAAAAGAACTGTTAGCTGTTGTATTTTAATTCTCAGCACTCCTGTTGTTTTATTAGAGATTTAACACAGAATCACAGAATGATAGAGATCGGAAGGGGCCTCTGGAGATCTAGTCCAATCCCCTGCCAGAGCAGGTGTACATACAGCAGGTTGCTCAGGACAGTGTCCAGGGATATTTTGAATGACTCCTGAGATGGAGACTCCACCACCTCCCTGGGCAGCCTTTTCCACTGCTCCACCACCCTTAAAGTAATGATTTTCCTTCTCACATTTAGATGAAACTTCCTATGTTCAAGTCTGCACTCATTACCTCTTATCCTATAGCTGGGCACCACTGAAAAAGTGCTATTTTTCTGAAAATTATCCTCAGGTTTCTATGATAGGCATACTTTTTCTTAAAATTCTTTTATTTTGAATACCTAGTTTAGTATTTATTAAGCCAAAAACCTTGAAGTGGAATTTTCTAGTGAAAGGACTAATTCTATTGTGAATTGGTAGCTGGAAATTGCGGAGCATTTAATGATTTTGCATCTATAAAAGAGAAAAGAAAACGTATAACAGATTATATAATTTTTGTTCTCAGTGTTGTAACTGCCCCATTTTTCATCTCTCTGTCACCACTGAATAAGCTATTTCAAAAAATCTTAATAGACTTTGGCACCAAACCATCTTTCATGCATGCTTAATTGAAGACCTTGGTCTAATCATTTGCTATGCCATACATATGCATTTTAAGTAAAGTGTAAGTAACTGGGGTTGTTATTAACTACAGAACAAATGCAAATGGATTACATAATGTATATCTGTAATGCATGTATTTCGAGCCAATAAAATGACCTTTGAAAATTACTGAGATATGTGAAAATGCCATTTACTGTAATAGGAATCAGCAGAAGAAGGTGAAATGTAGGTGAGGCTTAACACTTCTTAAATTTTCCAAATCTAGGCAACATTTAAAGGCTGTGCTGTGAATATTTAATCACCTTTAGGAAATACATGCAGTACAGATGCATCATGTCAAGCTTTGTTGCCTTCACATTCAAACCGGTATGTTTTCCCATTTTAACAGTTTCTTATTAATACTGAATTCATTCCTGAGCAGGAGCAGAAGCAGAAATAAATGCATGGTATTAGAATGCAAGCAGAGCTTTGGACGGGATAACATTTCAAAAGTAATAAAGTCACTGACTCAAATATCTTAAGGTTAAAGAATGACACAAAAGGTGATGATATATTTAGAGCTTCCGAGGCTATTTTGTGATAGAGGTTCCACTAATGTGCAAAATTAAAATTCAACTTTCCCTTAAAGTATAGATTTAGGATGTTATCCTCTTGTCAAATTTTCAATTTCTTTTCAGAATCTGACAGATTTTCTGAGGGTGAAGTTTCACAGCTGAGGTATTTTACAAGGGAAATTCTTGTTAATTGAGTCATTGATGAAATTTATTACAAAAGTTTTTCTTTTATTTCCACAAATGGTTACAAGAATGAAATAGAAGGGATTCTCCCAGTCTCACTTATAATTAAAAAAAAACCCAACCTTTTTTTTTAAATTTCCCTTTTATTTTTTCTTTTCTTTCAGTTTTTATAACTATATAACCCAGTTGAAGAACAAGGCCAATAGCTCAAATATGCCTTAAATAATACCAATATGGAAATACTCAGCTAGTCATGTCCAAAGCTTAACAGGCAGTTGGAAGCTAAAATGCATATAAGACAGGATCAGAATTAAAGTCCATAAAGCACAGAGATACAACAATTTGTGGATGGGCCTTTCACACAACTTTGGTCTTACTACTAACTCTTTATACAAAGATTATTCACTGCAAGTAAGCAGTTTCAAAAGTAAGCTTAGGCTGTTATCTAACGATGGTCATTGTGAAACTCCAGTGCTGCAGAGGTTTTTCATTGGTTCACAGTAGCAGTGAATCATATTTCAAGTTAAAATCAAATGTTTTCATATTTGCATTATATATGTCCCTAACAGAAAAACTCCCTGTATGCACCCACTTCAAGTATATTTTTTGTGTACTTTCTTTTTTAGTTATTAGTAAAAATAAGGGCTTGCACTTAAACAAACAAAACCACTTTAAAATAGAAGTTTAGATTGAAAGGATAAACAGAAATAGTGGAGTGAAAATATTAAAGAAATAATGTAGCATCTCCAAAGAAGGTGTCTCCAAAGTTGCCAGTTACAATCAATAATTTAGCTTAATGAAATTGTCACGTTCTGGAGAACAGAGATTAAGAGTACCTCTGTCCAGAGGAGCAAGATTTGTTCCTCTAGATTTCCATGTTTTGAAATTAAGGTGCAAACGAGACCAGATAGCACACTAAACTATTTATTAAAGGATAAAGTTGAACAAAACAGAGGGAGAGAGGGAAGAGTGGAGAGAGGGTGAGGGAACAATGGTGGAAAAGAGAAGAGCAGGGAAGGAAAAGAGCAGGGATCCTATTACCATCAGCTGCAGATGGGGAGAGCGAGAGAGAGAGAGAGAGACATGTGCCTGGCCCAGGGATGTTCTTCTGTGGAGTTGTTCTGTGGGAGTTGTTCCTCAGGTTCTTCTGGTGGAGATGCCCCGGTGGTGGTGTTCTGGTGGAGGTGCCAGTGGAGGTGCTCCGGTGGAGGTGCACACTTTTGCAAGCATTGCTCATCTCTTTTTATACAGTTATTTTAGGTTGTTCTCCAGGTGCAGCTCCCCAAGAAATCTTCCTGTGTATTATAATTTTTGCAGGAGTCCTGCGGCAGCACTGGGGAGGGCCTCCGCCCCCTCTCTGCGCGGCTTACCTGTCCATACCCCAAATACACATAAGCCTTTTCTCCTCGGGGTAGCTGGTGTAAGGTGTCACATCCTGGGCATTCAAGCCAGGCTGGAGTCCAGGAATTCCACAAAGACATTTTTTCTCTCTGTTGATTACCATTCCTGAGCTCTCGGGCAGAAATCTGGGCTAAGTCCGGGAAGTCCACAGAGGTGCTGTTTCCATCCCTGAGCTTTGCCAGGAATCTGGGCAATCTTTAACAAATGCAATCTTTATCTTTGTTGATTTGAACAAGGGAGAGACCATCAGACTTTCACAGAAATCTAACCTTTTTCTAATTTACAGAAGGTAAATGTGCAGGAACACACAGAAATGATTATTGAACACAACCAGAGATGTATGTTTGCCTTGCCATCACATGACAACAGAAAGAATTGACAATTTTCCAAATCAGCTTCACTGGAGGACTAAAAATTGTAGTGGTTTTAACCATAGCAACAGGATTCTATGCAGTCTCTGGAGTGAAAATTCAAGATTTATTCTTGCTTATGATTTCCTTAAGAAATAAACCATGCTCTGAATGTCAGTATGTCAGTATTGTATCACTTAGGGCCAAAAGGGAGAAATTTGATCATCTGCTTTACCTTCCAGGGAGATAAGTTGACTTTTTTTTTCATATGTGTGAGTGCCAAGAGCCTGCAAATAACGACATTGTCAATGGAAGTTTCAATTTCATACATTTTAAGTGTAAAAAGAACCTTTTTAATCCCTGTGCCTGACTATCTGCATAACACAGACCATTCTTTTTTACCAAGCAATTCTTAAATCAACCACATGAATTCTACTTATTTCATTTGTGATTAAAAAAATGGTATGCTCAATTTTGCTGTGATTCTTTGCATGTATTCACATTTCACACGTGACTAAAATTATTCATGCTTACTTCAACACACAGGAAAGAATAGTCTGATCCAATAGTTTCTCAGTGCAAATGCAGCCAACAGAATGACACTAGTATTTAGCAACAGAATAGAATCATAGAATCATAGAATGGTAAGGTTGTAAAGGACCTGAAGGATCATCTAGTTCCAACCCCCTGCCATAGGCAGGGACACCTCCCACTAGTACAGGCCACTCAAGGCCTCATCCAACCTGGCCTTGAACACCTCCAGGGAGGGAGCAGCCACAACCTCCCTGGGCAACCTGTGTTAGTGTCTCACCACCCTCACTGCAAAGAACTTCCTCCTAACATCCAGTCTAAATCTTCCCTCTGCCAGTCTAAACCCATTGGCCCTTGTCCTGTCATTGCAAGACCTTGTAAATAATCCCTCCCCAGCCTTCCTGCAGGCCCCTTTCAGATACTGGAAGGCTACTCTAAGGTCTCCTGGAAGCCTTCTCTTCTCCAGGCTGAAGAGCCCCAACTCTCTCAGCCTGTCCTCATAGCAGAGCTGCTGCAGCCCTCTGATCATCTTTGTGGCAATATGGTTGGGAAAAGATGCAATCTGTGGATTTTTTTCAAACAAGTTTCCACTTATTTTAGAGATCAGAAGCTGAGGCATACTCTAATACTTATCCTTGCACAGTTCATTCATGTTCTTGCAGGTGCATAATTATCCTGCGGTAAAATACAAAATATTCCAGGAGGAGGAGAAGGACAGAAGAGCTGAGTTGCTGCCAAGCTGCCAGTGTAAGCTGCATGAGATCTTTAACCTTTGAAATGGTATGATGTTATTAATAATAACTGTCACTCAAAAATGAAAAAAAAAGCTCAATGCAGAACACTTACTCAAAGTCAGGATAAAACAAGCAGATGATTGAAACACTAATCTGATTAGTACGTCTATGATGTGATACACTTCAATCCAAAAGCAGTTTTCTGTTGGAAAGTTTTGTTGCAGTATCCATCATAATTTTAGTAATGTTATAAAACCTGCACTACAATACAGTACTGTCTGCTAATATAAGCTTTTTAACATGTATATAACTACGTTTAAGTTTAGAGATCTATTCTGTTTTAGAAAGGGTAAAACAGGCAAATGCCTGCTAAGACAGACTAAACCTGCAGGATACTGAAAGAATAGAGTAGGTTAATGTGTATAGACACATGGCCACAAAAACATGAGAGAGAAAAAGAAAAAAAACATACAAAGAAGTGCAAACAGATTCTAGAAATGCCCCCAAATCAGCCAAAATAATACATATCATTAGTGGGAGATCTTGATCTCTATGGAAACTTGAAGCATTTGAATGCAAAACTGTGTGTAAAACAAGAGAACTGAAAAACTGAACTCCTTTAAGCAATGGACCTGTAAAGAGCAATTCATTAATGCAATATTTGCAAATGACATGATAGATTTTTAAAGTCATTGCTGGGATGGTTTGAGCAACAGACCTTGTACTGACCTTCCAAACAAAGGCAATCTCACTAAGAATTCATAAATATCCAAACTATCTATTGCTATCAGAGAGAATCTGGACATTAAATTTTAAATCAAAAAGGAAATTAACTATTAATATATGAAAATGACTAGAAATGACGCAAAGTAGCAACCACAGGACAATAAGAAAGACAACCTTGCCATAACAGAATTGCAGAATCCATCTTGCTGGAAGATACCTCAAAGATCATCCAGTTCAAACCTTCATCCAGCACTGAAGGGTCAACACCAAACCATATCCCTAACTCTCCAAGGATTGTGACTCCACCACTGTCCTGGGCAGATGATTCCGATGTTTGATAACGCTCTCTGTGAAGAAATATTTCCTAACATCCAACCTGAACCTACCCTGGTGAAGCTTGAAACCATTTCTTCTAGTTCTGTCATTTGTGACCTCCCTTCAGGTATTTGTAGAGAGCAATGAGGTTTCCCTTCAAACTGCTCTTCTCCAGACTGAACAACCCCAGCTCCTTCAGATGCTGCTCATAGGCCATATTCTCCACATCCTTCATGAACCTTGTTGGCCTTCTCTGGATGTGCTCCAGCACCTCAATATCCTTCTTGTAGCAAGGGGCCCAGAACAGTACTTGAGATGTGGCCTCACCAGTGCTGAGTACAGGGGGATGATCACTTCTTTGTTCCTGCTGGCCACAGTGTTTCTAATACAAGCCACGATGCCACTGGGTTTCTTGGGCTCCTGAGCACACCACTGACTCACACAGTTATCAATCAATACCCCCAGGTCCCTCACCAAGTCATAGCTTTCCAACCACACATTCCCAAGACTATAAATTACATGAGGTTGTTGTGACCCAGATGGAGTATCTGGCACTTGCCCTTGTTGAACTTCATACAATACACTTTGGTCCATCAGTCTAACCTGTCCAGATCCCATTGTAAAGCTTCCCTACCCTCTAGAAGATTGACACAGTCACCCAGCTTGGTGTCATCTACAGACTTAGTGAGTGCGCACTCAATCTCCTCATCCAGATCACTGATAAAGATATTAAAGAGGACAGGCTGCAGCCCTGGGGGATACCACTAGTGACTGTGCCAGCCAGATTTAGCACCATCTGCTTGCTCCATCAGGACACACCTGGACTCTTTTATCTGCTACTCCTCAAAACACTATAATTTTGCTGACTGGGGAGTCAGGCCTCCTCAAGATGAGGAGGCCCATGAATATAGGCTTTTGGGATACTTTTGGCAGAATTATCTGCTGAAAGAGATGATTTTCTCCGCTAAACATCTACCCATAGCAGAAGTCTAGGCAGCCTGAATCCTGCATAAAGCATCCTTTACCATACAGACAACAGAGAGACATGAGTTATACCTTGGGTTCCCACAGTGGCTTCCAGATGTTTTCAGGGGTTCCTCCTTCTTTTCATTGCTTGCAAGAAAATATGTTAGGTCTACTGGGACCATAGTAGCCTTCCAGTATCTGAAGGGGGCCTACAGGAAGGCTGGGGAGGGACTATTGACAAAGACTTGCAATGACAGGACAAGGGGCAATGGGTTTAAACTGGTAGAGGGGAGATTTAGACTGGATGTTAGGAGGGAGTTCTTTGCAGTGAGGGTGGTGAGACACTGACACAGGTTGCCCAGGGAGTTTGTGGCTGCTCCCTCCCTGGAGGTGTTCAAGGCCAGGTTAAAGTGTAATACCATGATTTAATTACAAATAGAATTTGAATGGATTTTAATTATAATTGCCAGACTTTTCAGAAGATAAATTAAGAGAAAAAGCAAAGTAAGTGATTAAGCAGCCTGTTTGAGCATAATGGTACTGAGAGTGCAAAAGACCATGCCCTGTAATAAGAGTGCATACTGTCATACCTCTTTTTTTTTCTCTTACAGAGACCAAAGTGACAGTTTGTTAGATAAGATTTAAGCAATTTTTCAAACAAGTTGTTGTCACTTGTGTTACTGTGGAAATCCCATTCTATAGTAAAGCTAACAAAAAATATTTGTACTGAACAAAAAAAAAACAACCCACAAACCCTGAAGAAGTAGTTTTGCTCATAAAGGTTAAATAGGCTTCTCACTGGCAACTAGGGAGATTAGCAGCTCAGTATGTTCATGTCTTTCTTGTCAAGCTGTTGGCCAATGGTTCTGGGATATTTCAGTTTACTGAGCTGGCTGTATTTTCTGAGCATTCTAAAGGAATAATCTATTCATTTCAGATGACAGGATAGTTTTTAAAACTGAGTTCTGTCAGCAGAAATAGGAGGAGTCTATTTCTCCAATTACGAAATGTTATAGTTGTACTTTGCATTAGNTTTTTTCATTAAAATATTGCAATTTGCCACAAGCCAGCACAAGGGGGAGTTTTATTTCTAGTGAGCTTGACAAGCTTCTATGTACAGACTCCCTGATCTATTTGTAATACTTGTCATAATTTTCTCTAAGTTTTTAAAATACGTGTTAACAATGTTTTGCATACACGAGCCAAAGAAGAATAATTATTTATCAGCCAATGTATTCGAAATAGTTTCATTTATGGTAAGATACAGAACATTCGCAACCTAACAAATCATCTGACTTTTTGTAAGGTGTAACTTTAATTTCTCCAGGTTTTAAAATATTGCTGTCATTCTCAATAAATTCAAAATCAGGAAAAAAACTCCAAGGTTAAAAGATACCCAACTTTTCAGGGAACAGAATCAAACAGAAGCAGATGTAATATCAGTTACAGCTTGCACCTGCCATTCATCTGTGTGCAGTTTAACTGGCAATGGAATTTGTACTTTCTATGCCAAGCCTGTATTTGTGACAGATACGTAGTGATTTGGAAAATACACAATATTATAGATACATGCATCACAATATGGATGGAAAATATGGTCGCTGGGGAAATCTGATTGATGGGAGTCTTCTTTTTCTGCACTGCCTTGATTTTAATTTGCTAACTCCCTTAATCTCCCACAAACTCTACTGTGATGATTTGGGAGTTCCTTGTCCCCCCCATACTTTGTAAAATCACCCAGACTAGACTCAGCTGGCTGGAAGTTAAGGACTGAAGCTCTATTTACAGCTTAGCACAATATACAAGCAGACATATACACAATAGAAATGGATAATTACAGAAATATACAAGTTAAAGGTAATACAGAAACACAACTTCCCTCCCAGAAATCAGTGTCCCCAGGAGGGGCTCCCAACCACCCTCCCACCTTCTTTCCACACCTGTACCATATTTAACTGCAGTTTAAATAATAGCAACATTATAAACAGTAAATAATTGCCTTAGTTTTTCATAGCAAGATTGGCCTCCAATCTAGATTCCTGAGATCAGGGGGGAAATTATGGAACAACTAACACTTATCACTGTTGGAAGAGTACCAGGTCAGGGAATACTTAAGCAAATTGTACAAACATAAAACCATAGGCCCTGTCAGAAGGCACTTGCAAGGGAGAGAGATGGCTGATGTTATTGTGATGATACTTTTGGTTATATCAAGGTAAATTATCAGTGGAGGAATGCAAATCTTTCTCCTATCTTCAAGAATGACAGTGAGGAGAACTCGGGGAATTAGGGGCAAGACAGCTTCACCTTGGTCCCTGGAAAGGTCTGGGAGCAGCTAATTCTGGCCAAAACCTCCAGGGAGGTTGTGGCTGCTGCCTCCCTGGAGGTGTTCAAGGCCAGGTTGGATGAGGCCATGAGTAACCTGTGCTAGTGGGAGGTGTCCCTGCCTATGGCAGGGGGTTGGAACTAGATGATCCTTGAGGTCTTCTTCCAACCTTACCATTCTATGATTCTATGATTCTAGGCACATGAAAGACTAGATGATTTGAAACAGCATGGCTTCACTAAAGTCTGTTCATGTTTGATCAACTTGAAAACCTAAGAGAGATGTGGTAGACAAGAGGAGGTCAGTGGATCTTGTGAACCTTGACTTCAGTAAGGCTTTCAATACCCTTTCATGGCTCCTTTCTTTAGCATCTCATAGTAAAGGGGGTAAATATGAGCTAGATAGAAGTTCAGTGAGTAGATGTAGTGAGAATATCAAGACACTTCTCAAGGGAAGGTCATCTATCGGTGTCATTCATGGCAAATGGTCTATACTTAAGATGTGAGTGGAAATTCACAGCCTTCCTGGTCAAAGAATTCCTGTGCTTTAATCCTATGAACATTAGACTTTTTTCCCTATATGTATAAATCAGACTTTCATGCTATATCTGAAGACATAATCTGTCCTGCTCTCTTGTTCACAAGCAGTGTAGATTATTTCTCTTTTCAACATTACTACTTGAAGGCAGATATAATTTTCTTTCTCTATCCTTGCTGAATGTTAAATAAATCATCCATTTCTTCAATTTTGTTCTCTAAGATAATTTTTTCTAAACTGATAATTCTCTTTATTTTCCACTATAATCACTCCAATGGGTACACATTTTTCTTCTAGTGCTTGTGTTAAGTCTTTGTCCTGTTTCCCCCTCTAACTCCAAGACCTCTCTCTTGAAACATGTTTGTGAGTCTGCTGTTCCTTTACTTAATATCACAGACTATTTCTGCCTAAGTGCTGTGCCTTGTATTTCATCCAATTTTTAGGCCATTTCTCCAATTTGTCAAGATCATTTTGAACTTTATTCTTGCCTCCATCCTTGTGATGTCTCTCAGTTTCATGACATCTGTAAATTCAATAAGCATTTTTCCCATTTCAATTCAATTACAGAGCAATTTGTTAATAAAAACATTGAACAGAACTAGACCCATGACAGAACCCCATATATTCCCACCCAACCCTTCCTTCTTTTCTTGAGAGTGAAATATTGTCAAGGACTCTGTGGGTACTGTTAGTAAAGCTGTCTAACACCCACCTGGTAGTTTTCTTCCAGGCTATGATTCTGGAGTTTGCTTATGAGGATGTCACAAGAGACAATTTCAGATGCCATATGAAAGTCAGTCTATGACATCTACTTTTCCCCTGTTCACAGTTTCTTCAGTTATGTCATGGGAAGAAATTAAGTAGGTTTGACATGATTTACTCTTGACAAATAAGTGCCATTTCTTATTTATCTCCTTGTTATCTTCTAGATGCTCAGAAATAAATTTGATTATCTGGTCAAAAATGTTTCTAAGAATTTAAATTAAGGTAGAAGTTCTATAATTTGGGGCTTCCCTCTTTTTTTATGGGTACTCAAAGATTTTTCTTCAGGTCTTCCAATATTTTATTTATGGTCCACAGTTTCTCAGAAGTAGCCCTCAAATGAAAAGGGAGCTGTGTTTTGGTACATTGTACTTTTTAGTAATGGTTGCCTCATCTTCCAGTTTAATCACACACAATGCAGAGTTTACAGTTTTTATGGTATCCATAAAAAGTTATATTGGTAACCAGAGGTTACCATTCCCTTTTATGCTCAACTTTTTGCCAAGGATACCCTGATAGACTTATCACTTGCTTAGATTATGCCTGCCAAGCTGCTTAAGTGATTATTGCTTTATTTTTGGCAAAATAAACTGAAGGTGAAAATGAGCTATCCCAGTCTAAAATCTTTAAGACAACCTGGATCACTTTGAGTAAAATGAGTTAAGAAGGCACTCACACCATGGCGTGAAGGAGAAAGTGATTAGCAGCTGGAAACAGGACAGGGGTCATTTCCTCTGCAAACAGCACAGCTGGAGAAGAAAGACACATATTGTGGCTTCAGTTTTCTTCTAGCTGAAAAAAAAAATCTGCATTTCAAGTGATACTAGCATTGAACATTAGACTTTTTCATAACCATTTTCCAAAACTTCTTGTAGTCAGTTAATACACCCAGTTATTTCTTTCCCCCCTGTTGCTTCTATTTAATCAGCTCCTGCAAGAAGACATTTCACAGGTTTGCCCTCTACTGAGTAATGTTATTTTTCTCAACAGTTCTCAAGATTATTGTCGTGGTAGGCCTGAAAAGGCCAAGGTGGGCTTGTGCCTCCCCTGCCCCCCCGCCTTCTGAGCTGGGGGTGGTGGCCACAAAAGCCCCAGCTTCACCTAATATGGGCAAACTGCCATCCTGATTGGCTAGTCTGTGTCCAAAGGCCCATCAGTCTCGGGCTGAAATATATAAAGGATGAGCAGGTAGCACAAGCTCTCGCTCGCTTGTTCTCGTTTCTCTCTCACTCTGCTATTGTGTCCGTGCCTGCTGAGGCCCTGAGGCCTCCACGCGGTCGGCCTGCTGCCAAGAGAGCCAGGACCAGCCAGCGGGANNNNGAGATTTAATGTTAATAAACAGTTTTCATAGTTATTAACAATCTCTGCCTGGATATCAAAATTTATATCATTATTAATTTTGAATACTTTCATTACAATTATCAAGTATGATATTCTTACATCCATTCCCTGAATTCTTGTTCTGCATGTGATGTCATATGCAACTATCATCAGTACATTTTTATGACTTCATATGGCATTAATAAAAGCATTAAATACAATTTTACCTAAGGCAAGTTCTTGAGGAATTTCACCAGACTGGAAGACCTGTAGTTTACTTCAGCATAATCCACCTCCATCTCCCTTTCAGCTGTTTATTTACTCCTGTAAATCAGGGGTCACATTTTGTTCAGTAATCCTATCTTTTCCAGCTTTACTCATAAAAGCTCAAGGGCACATCCTTTAGGAATGATGCAAAGAACATTTTTCTGATGTGTATGTGAGACCCTGTGACAAGCTCAGAAAGGCTGGAGACTACAAACCAAGGTAGATCTATTTTTCTGGTGAAGTCAAAATGCTGTAGAAGTTATTTCTTATCAACTTCTCCAATAGGCTTATCTATTGTGAGATCCTATCCCTTTGTTGTTGCAGGCCTAAGCAGGCCAAAATAGTTTTATACATGTCCTGGCTTGCCCAGACATGCTTTTCTGCTCTCTCCCCCTTCTGCTATGGGGAGAAGCAACTGTAGGAAAGAGGACAAAGAACCTGGAGCCACTGAGTCTAAGGATTCTGGCTTGCCTAGACATGTT
>WBNM01016517.1:0-12403 GCA_013399055.1 Ramphastos sulfuratus | reverse complement strand
TATATAAATGCATGTTCATATTCAATAAATTGGCAGTGGCATTGGCATTACTTGGATCATATTGGTCTGTGTGTGGCTCTGTTCAGGATCTCCTGCCATTGGCTACGTTCCAGGTATTGCTATTAGGAACCAGGTCAGAGACTGTGCCAGACTCCCAGTTTCCTGAGAAAAGAGCCTGGGAAAACTCCAAAGCCTCTAACGGCTTTGAGACGACCCCCAGCAACCCCTCCACGTGCTTTGGGTACTGTCCCTATTTAATGTGAAACAAAAAAAAAAAATAAAATTGAGGTTTACATCATACATCCTCTGAGGATGGAAAACTGTAAACAGACAAAATATTGTGTTCCTGTTATTACAGAAAGCATTATTAGACTTTTGGGTTGCATTATATATATAACCTAGCTAGACCTTGCCTTATAAAGCAAGTTATCTCACTATTAGCTACCTGAAGAGATAGCCCATTCATTGTGATGCTTTCTTACATTCATATGTGGTTGTCAAATGTCATAAAGACAGTTGAGATCCAGAACATAAATTTTCAAGAACTGAAGCTAAGCTAATTCATTCTTAATATTTGCTTTGGGTTTGGCTCCTGTTTTTAAACTGGATGGTATTCAGGCAGATGCTCAGTTAGGAGATACATTTTCTATAATAATGGAGGGATTTAACAGACACAATTAGCACAACCAGAGGTTAGGACAGCACGAACTGTTGTTTCTGTCTGTGATATGGTTTTCTCTTTGGCATAAGGATTTTCCTAGCATAAAGTTAAATGTGTTTCCTCGGAACTATTTTGCCAAGAAATTAACAGCATCTAGCATTAATGAAGTCAGCATTTCTGCATCACTGTTCATAGAAAATATTAATGTAAATAAAGCAATAAACCCAGGAGAGTTCATCAAAGAAAATGTACTTAAGTACTTTTCTCCAGAAAGAGAAAGCTATAACTATATTGTTGCACTTCACAAATTTTCCTGATTTTTAATGTTTTCCCAGTAGCTTTATCTTTCTTCTTTCTACATCTTAATCTTTAGAAGCACATTTTTCATTATTAGTACCTGTCCTAGACCAAAATAAGCTGGAAAGCTTCAAAAGAACTACTTCACCCTATTCTGAGAGTGAGATGAGGAAAAATTGGTTTTGCACATTAACTTTCTTGTCATTTAACTTATTCTCTTTGAGAAACTAACAGAGCCATAAAATCAAGTGATAGAGTTCAGATTTTCACCATTCACATGAAAAATGGATTTTGCTTGACCAAGTCTTGAGCTTTTAAAGAAGTCTGAATTGACACATGCCATATAGGGACCTGTTAAAATTTTAATGGAGGTTTTTAGTGTATACTGAGCTCCTGAAGGTGGTAAACGTGTGTGACTATGTTGTGTGGAACAGGACGTTCCCTGACAATCCTTCAGCAGGCCACAAGATATGGATAAAGATGTATTTTCTCTCTCTTAATCTTGGCAATTCTTATTTCTGATCTTATTTCTGCCAGTTTTATTACTTGAAGTNGGCTTCGAGGAGACCTTAGAGTAGCCTTCCAGTATCTGAAGGGGCCTACAGGAAGGTTGGGGAGGGACTATTTACAAGGTCTTGTAATGACAGGACAAGGGGCAATGGGTTTAAACTGGCAAAGGGGAGATTTAGACTGGATATTAGGAGGAAGTTCTTTCCAGTGAGGGTGGTGAGGCACTGGCACAGGCTGCCCAGGGAGGTTGTGGCTGCTCCCTCCCTGGAGGTGTTCAAGGCCAGGTTGGAGGAGGCCTTGAGCGACCTGTACTAGTGGGAGGTGTCCCTGCCCATGGCAGGGGGTTGGAGCTAGATGATCTTTGGGGTCCCTTCCAACGTTATCATTCTATGATTCTGTGATAAGTAGTCAGCCTAACTGCTTTCAGGGGTTAAATCAGTTGAATGCCACCTTGAAGAAGACAATTTTTCATGACTGCTAGATTTCTTCTCTAACACAAGGCAAACCATTTCAATATTAATCACTGCAGCAATGACTTTCCCCCTGTAATATAGTATAGCTATGATGCTCTAAATATGTACCTTAACCTGAATGTGTTCAGACTGTAGTTCTGAGTTTTGCTTTTGCAAAATTCACAGAATTGCTGTGTACTCGTGGGTGCTCTTGACACTGGCTGGAATCATGATCTGAACAATTGACCTATAATAAAATCTAAAGCAAATGTTGTTCTTCACTCCTCTGCATCTCAGTTCCTTGCAAATGAAGCAGAGCCAATGTTGCCTGCTTCACTTCAGGTTATGAAGACAAGTTCTTCATTGGTGTTTTGAAAAATAGCAGATGTTGTGATGTGAACAGCAAAGAAACAGAAAGAATAAACTTGCAATTCTGGATGAAGAACTTGAGTGAGTCAGGACTCACTCACTGAGAAATTCAGATAGCAGTACTATTTATTCATTGATGGTCTTCTAAAAGACTATTAAGACATACAGGATAAAAGCTACACTGGCTTTTTTCTTTTTTTTTTTTTTTGAGCAGTTCATTCAGAAAATATTAGCTACAGCACATCCTTTTCAGTCAGCTTCCTGGGTGAAGAAAGCAAGAAGCTGACAGGAGGAGCATATTTACATTTCTCCCTACACGGTGCAGGCATTCAGCCAGAGCATACACCAAGAGCCAGGCACTTGAAGCACTCCCTAGGGTATATGTAGCCTGTAGGAGTAGGGAACTGCCTCAAAAACCTCTTCCATTCTTCTGATAGTAATCTAGACATAAACACTTATCCACAGAGCAATAAGAAGCTCTTCAGAACAGCAAAACATTTGTGTCTGATTTTGCACATGAGGAGCCTGGACTCACAAGTTTCTTCACGCAAGGAGCAGCTACAAAAGATGAAATTTTACAGGCATCTTTACAGAAACAAACTGAGACATTCTTGAGCAGCTGCAGCATATTTTTATGCTAAGCAATAAGATCAGACTCATGATGGCTAGCAAATTACTTTGAGATATTTCTATTTGATATAGTTTTCTTACACTGAAACTGCTGCCTAACAGTAGCCAGTGCTGCAAACCTGTACACAATTATTTCAAAAGTATAATTTCAAGTAGCATATTTTGCCTTGCCACCATGGAGATACACAGTACACATTTCACTTTAACATTCCAGTTTTCTTCATGTGGCCTACAGGGAAGTAATTAAACTAAGGAGCTGTCAAGGTAGTACTGCAAACGTCTCTTAGACAAATATGCTTTCTCCATTGTATTCATGTGAATAATTCATGTGATAATTATTATGTATTATTAGCTGCATGCTGACAATAAAGTTGGTACTTTTCCATTTATATTCTGCTGTTGCAGAGCTTGAAATGGACAATACACAACTTTAAGTTATTGGGAAAGAAAAATTTGCTTGGAAATTACCCCAGTGTGATGGTTTGGGAGTTAACTGCCTCCTCATACAATGAAGACTAGACTCAGCTGGGTGGAAGTTAAGGAGTGAAGCTATATTTACAGCTTAGCACAATATACAAGCAGATATATACACTATATACAGGAATATTTACAGAAATATACAAGTTAAAGGTAATACAGAAACACAGTACCCCTCCCAGAAATCAGAGTCCCCAGGAGGGGTTCCCAACCACCCTTCCACCTTCTTTTCACACCTCTACCATATCTCAGGGTCTGGCTTACATGCAAGGTGAGTTTGGAGGATCGGCCAGGGGGGTTAGAAGCAGAGTGATCAGTTGAGTTACACAGCAGAAACCCAGAAGACATGGCAGCTCCCAGAGACAGAGAGACTCTCTGTGTTATCTATGTTTGTGTCCTTGTTTTTATACATCTCAGCAAGCTTAGGAGTGAAGTAGACATCACCATTGTTTTCTCTTCACAGCTTATAATGTATCTTTTTATTAAAATATTCCAATTAGCCTCAAACCAGCACACCCAGCGTCAGTTTTACCATGAAAAGCAATCAATTTACATTGGCAACAGGAAATCAGGTAGACCTGGTTCCTTGTCTTGCTGTGTCAATACATAACTTTCTATCATTGTGATTAAAATAGAATTAAACATGCGATGGTTCTTGGTACTAGTGGGAGTTTTTGCCTTTTAAAACCAAATTGTCCAAATAAGGATAAGAATAAGAAATAAGAAGACACAAATAAAACTCCTGAGTTAATTTCATTCTCATTAGAAAGTATCCAGAGCATCACCATTTTTCACTAGAGCAAGGTGTAAGGTATATATTATCTTCTCTAGAAGCAACCTGAGTAAAGTGAAGAAGGGTAAATGAGACCACACTTTATAGACACCTATCCCCTTCCGTTTGTTACAGCAAGTGTTTCAGTACATCAGTCTGAAATAAAGAACAGCACAAAGAGAATTCATGGTTACATAAAAACCAACTGCTACAGAACTGAGATGCTTCAGTAATGTAATAACTATACCTTAAATTCTGGGGAAATTCAGAAATGGACTTGAATGTTGCAAATTAATCAGTTTTGTCTACCATTTGCACTGGAAACACACAAACGCATGCTGACAATTGCAACAAAAGGTACCTAAGCTCAATATATCTTTTCTTAATTGGACCACTCTTGAATTAAAAAAGTATTTTTAGTATTTTCAGGGATTACTTATACACCTCTACTCTCCCTTTAAGTTGAATTCTAAGATACCTACATAATCACTTGAATTTTTGCCTTTGATCTTATGAATTCTGCAATCCTAGCTTCATGTTAATCGGGCACCATACTAAAAGGCCATCTGATCCCGGATCCAGCCTGCAACCCAGTCAGCTGGGGAGGGACTATTTATAAGATCTTGCAATGACAGGACAAGGGGCAATGGGTTTAAACTGGCAGAGGGGAGATTTAGACTAGATGTTAGGAGGAGGTTCTTTACAGTGAGGGTGGTGAGGCACTGGAACAGGTTGCCCAGGGAGGTCGTGGACACTCCCTCCCTGGAGGTGTTCAAGGCCAAATTGGACGAGACCTTGAGTAACCTGTGCTAGTGGGAGGTGTCCCTGCCTATGGTAGGGGGTTGGAACTAGATGATCCTTGAGGTCTTCTTCCAACCTTACCATTCTATGATTCTGTGGTTCTATCTGGCCACTGTGGTAGAGATTCACTTCTCCCCTGGAACAGCACTGCAACCTGAATCTCCTACATACTAAGCAGACATTTCTGGCAAAAGCCACCACCCTTAAAGCAGGCTGAGATCTGAAATCTCAGAGCATTTCTGGCAGAGTATCCCCAGGACCTATGTTTACACACAGTATACATGTTTAGATTGAATTTAGACTAGACATAAAAATTGTCACTTCAGGGGTGTTCAGGGTATTCTGCCTCTCAAAACAAATCGGTTTGACTTTCTCATTTTGCTTCTATGAAGGAATTCCTATGAATGCTGCCATCTGCCCCTCCTTTGTACTTCAGGTTTTCAGGAGTTTTGTAAACTGTGGCACTGTGCCATTAACAGTCAGAAAGATTTCACTCAATTATATGCACATGAACTGGCTGACTATGCCAGACATTAGGAATAGAAAAATATAAAGGAAAATGCAGTCTCTTTGACAGAATTAAATGTCTGATGAAGAAATACCCTGAGAAATATGAATCTGTGAAACTAGGATTCAGAGCCAAGCATTACCTTCATGCTGTGCATCACCATCCTACCTCTGAGTACAGACATTTGAAGGTAACTGTTGTTCCTGTGTGAATCACTTGATCCTGGTGATTGTACAGCCTCTTCATTCAGGCTGCAACTGTGTCTAATCCTTGACATGAAAATGTCAAAGGCTTTGAATCCCTCTTCCAAGGAAGTTATCTGAGAAAAAATCTTACCCCCACCTTTGCTGTCATTAATGAATCATATTTTCGACATGCTACATCATCAGCAATCAGTGACTATGTAAGAAATTTGATTAAATAGCTTTGAACCAAGTGCCACCAGTTTTTAAATGATGTTTGTTTCAATCAGTTCTTTACTACAGGCAGTGCTAACAGCAAGATGACGTGATGCTTGAGCAAGATCACCTAATGACAACCTCATGGAAGGTCGTTTTGGTCGAGATGTATCTTTATGTTATCAGTTTAGACTGCATTCCAGGAGTGAGCTACCAACCCATAGGCTTTGCCCTACATTGCAGAAAATATCCTGACCTCAGCTATTAGTCCTTTCCACAATCATCAGTAGTTGCTGATGTGCCTTGATGTGATCTCTTCAATACCTAAGAAATTCCTAGTAGCACCAAAGGCAGTCATTTATGTTCTAGAAAAAGAGGCCATCATGAGCACATCAAGTTCATTTTCCAGAAATTTCCTATAGAAGAAGGACATAGAACATGGTCTTTCTGTAAATCTTCACAATACATTTTGGGGACACAGTAACACACCCTGAAACTGATAAATCCACATGATGGAGCACATCATTCAGCAGACACCTCGGTTTTTCACTGTAACAGCTTAACTGCATTCATACCATAGAGTCCTCGGATGAAACAACCTTACCTTCTACATCAGACCTCACTCAGTGATCTACCTTCCATTGCTTTCTGTGAAGAAGTAGTAACAGACAGTGTAAATGAAGTCCCTACATAAATATCATTATCTTTACAGTACCAGTATCTTTTATATTAACTTCTGCCAATTAAGTATGCAACAGATGCCACATCGTAAAATATGGCCTTCATGACAATAAGTTTGGTGTCCATTCTACAAAATACATGATCAAGTTCAAGGTCTCTGCCCTACAACACTTTTTATGGCCTGTGCTCAAGCAAGCAGAAGCATAAAAATCTAAAGCTCAGAAATGAAAAGCATCAGTGATATTGCTAGTCTTCCAATATAACGACTTTCAACTCCAGTAGTAAAATTCATCTATGCAGGTGACATGTATTTCTTAGAGGTTGATCCAAACATGCCTCCCTACTCTTCATACCTCCTACCCACACCCTCCAAAAAAAATTTGCCACCATGAATTTCCTCTGCTGTTGCCCACAGTGTAAAGTGCATTTCTTTTACCTTACTCTAACAAACATGGCATGAGAAGATGTTGAGATGCTCAAATACGTCCAGAGAAGGGCACCAAGGCTGGCAAGGTGTCTGGAGCCCTACGAGGACTGGCTGAGGTTGCTGGGGTTGTTTAGCCTGGAGAAGAGGAGGCTCAGGGGGGACCTTATCACTGTCTACAACTACCTGAAAGGAGGTTGTAGACAGGTGGGAGTTAGTCTCTTCTCCCAGACAATCAGTGACAGAATGAAAGGACACGGTCTCAAGCAGTGCCAGAGGAGGTTTAGGTTGGGTGTAGGATGAAATTCTTTGGAGAAAGAGTGACTGGCCCTTGGAATGGGCTGCCTAGGAAGGTGGTGGAGTCGCTGTCCCTGGAAGTGTCTAAAGAAGAGAGTGAATGTGGCACTTAGTGCCATGGTTTAGTTGATTAGATCATGTTGGGTAATAGGTTGGACTTGATGATCCTGAAAGTATTTTCTAACCTGGTTAATTCTGTGATTCTGTGAACTCTATCTTATTATATACTATTTTTAGGTAATTGACTCATTTCTCATACAAAGGTGCTTTTAAATACATGCCTTCTAACTGGAGGCTCTCTGGAGCTTGCATTTCCATGAAAGTTCATAACAAACATAGGTAAAACAATCTTCAGACCACTGACTGTTTGACATCTGTGATTCATGCTAAAAACCAAAATGTTATTCAATCTGAAAGAGCCAAAACATATCTTGTAGTAATTTGGTAAAGTACACCTGCTTATGTATCCTCACCTAAATCAGGTCTGTTTGTTGAAATCTGCCAGAAACTGTTTTGAAGAGCCATTGATTTACTGTCATTTTTCCATCACTCTTTTTGGATTTCACTTTAAATCTTTGAATGGCTTCTTTTTTATGCTCTCAGAATTAGTCATGTGCCCTTTACTGTTGAAGTAGAGCTGAGCCCACCTGAGTACAAGCCCTGAGCCACTCATGCTTGACATGTGGCTCTGGACTCCATACTGCTAATGTCTTCTTAATGTGCTTCTACTTGGGCACACTTTGGAACACTGCTGGTTCTGCAAATTTTCTATCTTGAAAGACAGTAATTGTATTACAGCTTTAACTGAAATGGCACTAACCTGGTTTTGTATTCTCAGATGTAATTCTTTAGTAAGCCAAACCTCAAAAGGTTAGGAAGCAGTTGGAAAAAAATATTTGAAAAATAAGATCTCATTAAATATCTCCTGAAAGCTTTTGATGACAAAGAAGATTCTCGAGTATTTTGTATAGCTATATGTATGCTTAGAAAAAAAAATGAAGTAGATTTTAAGATGTTCCTTCAAGATATAAAATAGTGTGGTGTATTCATTTCCTTTCACTTTTCCTTCATCATATTTAACCTAGGAAGGATGCATTTTACCTTAAAAAATATCCAAGAAATGTATATAGATATATGTGTTATAGATATATGTGTTCTTTTTAGCTATTTTCTTAACACCATGCCAGTGAATACTATCAAAAAAGCTCATTTTGGTCATTGCATACTCACAGCCATCATTTAACTCTCTTGGAGGAGCAGCATGCATATATTCACACCAACTGAGTTTCTCACTCCCAGTATTTAAAGCATGACAGAATTCATAATCTATTATCATTCAAGGAGATGAAAGAGGTGATAGTAGGTAGTAATAGCAAGAAAAATGCATAGAGAGAAAAACAGGTTAGATTGGGTTACATTAGATTGCATTACACAACATTACATTAGATGATAAAACACTGAAGGAAGTGAAAAGTACCTTGATGGGAAAGAGTAATATAAGAAAGGAGGCAGGGAGAGGGAAAGGGAAGGAATGCTGTAAGAGGAGAGTAAGGACAAAGAAGAAACTCAGACATATAAATTAAACTGAGAAGAAGTTATTTAACAATACAGAAAATTTTAGTCCAAAAAAAAGTTATGAAGAAAAAAAATTGCAAATTACTCCAGTATAAAATGTGGTTATTGAACAGAAATATAATAAAAGAGGTGATCATAGGATTTCTACTAAGGAATTGAGTTTGTGGTTGCTGTTTTTGAAATAGTAGTGAGTATATATTATAAAATACTAAAAACTAAGAGTTTGTGCTATTCTGACTACAAGCAGCACAGGCATGATGAGTGAATGCTTTCCCACATAGATGAGAAAGGAGTGGCACCCCAGAGCAAGCCTGACTCCATATTCCTTTAGGACAGCACATATCACCTTGATTTCCTCCTTGAAAAGGTGACAGTTATGCAGTTCTGTCTTAAGAACACTGTGGTACAGTTCTTTCTCTTCCTGTGAACAGACCTGCCTCTCCTTTTTTAAGTCAGTTGGGTGCTGTTAACTCCAAATTGGCTGATTGTCTTGTCTCTGCCTTCAGGATGAACCTCTCTAAGTGTCAAAATCTTGAGCTTTTTAGAGAACTATTGATTGAGTCTTTACAGTCAAAAGTCTTTAAATCACTGAAAATGCAAGAGATGGTTAAGGGACTTCTCAGGTAAAACCTTGAGCTTTGAATTGCTGTGAAAATGTTCTTAAGTGCAACCTCAATTTTTATTCAGAAAGACTCAGAACCAGAATGCCTCAAATATAAGTTAACTAGGCATTTTCATTTCTCTATGATTTGGTGTTAAGCAATGTTAGAGACACCATCTAAACCATTGAGAATCTATCCACTAAATACTGATGTTGTTATTAAACACATCATTTCCACAACAGCATTCCATTAATTACATGTCTCCTGAATAATTATATAATTGTCAAATAACATGTTAACTGGATAGTGTCAAAACCAGGCAAATAATATTAAGTAATTCCTGCACAAATTTAGCATACCACTATTTTCTGGAATGAAACACTGTTAGACAAATATTAATAATTTATGCATGTGAAATTATTAGCTCTTTCAGAATAACTTTCTCCCTTAGAGAGCAGCACTATGCAGTGAAAAACAAAAGCCAACAACAAACCCACTTTCAACTTATAACAGACAGAACACTGATCTAGGGTCCTGTGATTAAAATCCTATTAATATAAATTCTATGATATGTATGAATCCTAGGTATCCTAAAAAACTATCAAAAAGTGCCTTGAAATTTAATATAGGACTAGATATTCAGAAATGTCAGAATAATTTTTATTATCTGCCTTAGTTAAACAGTTAATTTAAACATTACAGACAACTCAGTGATTTCGGACATACTTTCTTTTACAGAAAGATCACAACTAGTTGAAACTATTGACTTGTGATAGCTCTTGTATTTGTAATAACAGCCAAGGAAACATCCATTTTGTATTATGTAGACTTCAAAAGATGTGAAGCCTTCACTTTCAGGAGTAACCTCACACCCTGAGAAAGCCTCAGAGAAAGTAAATGGCCACATCACCTGCACTTTTGTGTCCAAATGGTGCATGATTTGGCCAGATTCACATGCAAGTCTAAATCATTGGATTGAACTGGTGGAAAGTGAGAGGTTACANGATATCTTTTTTCATTTTTTTTTTTCTTTCCCAGTCAAAAAGAAGTTAGAAGTAGAAAGTACTAGTAAGTAAAAGTGATACAAGAAAGTTGTTGGTCTTTGATATACAGATGAGCTTCAGAACCAGTGAAGTGTAGGGGAAAACACAAGTCAAATGTGATACTGAACAGGGAGAAACCAAGCAAGGGAAAAACTGAAGCTAGGAACCAGTACAGGAAGCATTTCTGGGAGACATTTCCTGCTAGCAGCTGGTATACAGTGAGAAAATAGTTGTAGAGAAGTGAGAACACTCTAAGAGTGAAATTTTGTGTGGAAGTGGGACAGAACTTCGACAGAGCCCAGGTGCTCTGAGTTTGGGGGAAAAAAACTGAAAATGCTGTGTGGAGTGGGAGAGGGGCAGATATGGTGGAAAAGGGGAGGTGGTGCCACCTAAGTGAATTTCAGACATATCCATCAATGTCTTTGTACTACCTATCTGATCAGCTTGGGCCTCCTGCCATTAATGTCCTGCTAGACATGAGCTCCAGCCAAAGACACTTGCTGTCTACTGTTGCATGTATATTTGTCTGAGGGTATAGTTTAACCATATGAACTTCACTGTGGACACAGTGGTTAACTCCTAGATATCACAGTGCTGAGCTTTACATATCCTGAAAGTCTTTGCCTCTGTGTGTCATCTTGCACAGGGTGTTAAGAAAGTGCTCCAATTAATTCTTATGAGTAATTCAGGTACTTCTGTAAGGAGCACCACAGAAATACTAATGAGGAAATTAATTATTCTAAATGGATAGCAAAATTAGATGTGTTCAGCAAAGATGGCATATGCTCACTCACTTAGCACCAGAGAGAATACCAAATATTGATTAGTTGCTCATTAAATCTTCACCATTCGTTCTGACAGATGCCTCTCTGAACCAAAGCAGTTCTGTTCCTTCTATTATTCATCCTATCTTGCTGTTGGGCACTTAATTGAGGTGCCTCCACTTTTCACTTTTTCTGAGGTCAGTGGGATGAACCAAGACACCCCTGGGACCATTCAGCTCCTGCAGTGGCAGAATCAGATGTGAAAGTTACCTGCCTCCTGACAGGCTATCAGGATGATGTTGAATAACTACACTTGAATTTTAGCTATTTCAGTGTCTAATTTAGACAGGCTACATCAGGGCATTTATCACAGTGCAATTAAGGACTATCATAGGAGTGAGGGACATTGAGACACACTTTAGATTATATGGACAAACTGAATTCAGGCATTTCTTAATTTTATGTGATTCACTCTGCCTCCCAGATAATGCTATTTTAATAGTGAAGATTTTTTGACAGTACATTAGGGCTTACATTAACTTTTCTGAACATTTTGTTTTACTGTCACCTTACCAGGACAATCAGACATTCTGTGATTCTGTGATCTCCTATTTCCCCTCATTTTCCTCCTTTTCTTTCCGTCTCCTTCCTTTTCCCTCTCTCCATCTCCCTCCTTTCAGCACCACCTCCCCTTTTCCACCATGTCTACCCCTTTCCCACCCCACACAGCATTTTCCCCTTTGTTTCCCCAACCCCAAACCACTTGGGTTCTGTTGAAGTCTCCTCCCACCCAAGGTGTGACAACTTTGCCCTCCTTGCCCACTCCCCTTTTATAATTGCATGCAGGAAAAGTAGAAGCCTTAAGCATGCCCAACTGGGCAGAGGGATCCTCCTCCTGTCATCACTGGTGAGTCCCCATGGCCCACCTTGGGTGAAGGGGATCAAAGGCTGAGGGCCCTGGAGACCTCCCAATTAGGTAGAAGAGGCTCAGTGGTCACTCTAACATCCCCCATGCCTGCTGGCTGGGCCTCCTTACTTAGGCTGAGCTCCTCTGTGTTTAGCTGCTTCTTTCTGGTCACTTGTAAAACCCTAAAAATGACAGGAATACATCTGTGAAACGTTTTGAGGAGCATTGAATTAGC
>WBNM01016516.1:0-46923 GCA_013399055.1 Ramphastos sulfuratus | reverse complement strand
TTGTTTTGTTTTTTTCTGCCAGACAGTATCAGTCTGATTTGATTGAGAATCAATTGGCCGAGGCAGGAATTATAAAAATAGAATTATTTTTATTTTCCTGAAAACCCCACCCTAAAACTATATACAGAATTAGTTAAGGTTTATTTACAGGCTCTAATTTGGTTGGGAAATCTTAACAAAGATGCTTATGGCAAGTTTAGTAATTTAGGAAAGTCAGAAAATGGAAAGGCTAAGCTACAACACAGCTTTGACCTACTTACAAATCAGGCTGAGCAGAGAATCTAAGTGAGACAGCTTTTACTCACGGAGGTAAGGTAGGAATTTAGTTATGGTCCCTTGCTGAATTTCTCTGTCAGCAGCCTCTGAAACTGCAAGTTATACTCACATGGCAAAAAGTCCTGCAGATCCACACAGCAAAAGTCCAAGTGTCTTCAGACACAGGTTCCATAAGGGAAAAGATTTGTGGAGTGGCACTGCCTCAGCAGTACAGGGAAAAGCCAAACTGCTAGCTTCTTCTCCAGCTCAGGGTAGCAAACAGGAAGTCAGGACACAGTGTGGTCGGAGAGATGCCAGGATCGGGTGCCACAGGCAACTCTATCTCAAATGGACCGAAGGACCTGTCAAACTTGCAGACTGGTGGGCAAGTGGCACGAACTGTACAAGAACGGGACTGCACAGGACAGGGCAAAAACAGGAGCCATCCAAAAGTGGGGATGGTCAAAAATAGGAGCTCTCCAAAACAGGAGCTCTGTAAGGTGGGAACTCTGCACTTTTTTCCTCACTCTATCTATGATTTTCCTAGACATTGTGTCCACTTGCCCATATATACTGCACACAAAGAATCCAGCTAACGACCAGCTGATTCCAGCACAGGCTTTCCCATGACCCATGTGGAACGGTACCTTTTGCTGCTCCCCCTTCCAGCCCATGGTGGGGGCGAGGGAGGAAGCTGTTTTTCCACACCTCCTTCTTTCCCCATTCAAACTTCTAGAGATGGACATAGAGGAGGCTAACAAAGCAATTATATAAGCCTGGTCAAAAATTAATTGCAACACATCTTTTCCCACATATAAAACTTTTATTTGTTATATATACTGAACTACATTTTGGTTTTAGATTCATAATAGAAAGAACATCAATTACAAAAGTTATAAAAAGCATATAAGACAAATTAATGTTTCTGATTATTTGCTCATTTACTCCTCAAGGAAGATATCTTATTTCTTGTCACTGCTCTCATTAGTTTTAAAAACTTCTGTAATTTAATTGTAGTTTTGGTTTGTCACTTGGACACATGGCATGATTCCAGTTTTTCAATATGCAAGAATTTATTTTCATTTTGTCAAGCAACAATAAAAGCAATGACATCTATCTAAATTAGAAGCCTTATATGATCTTTACTTTGAAAGGTGTATTTCACATATTACTCTTGGAAACCAGGTACAAAGATGAATCAAGAAACTTTCACGATATCTAGGTAAGTGCACATAAGCATCATGACTCAGTCTGTGATTTGTGCCATGATAGTAATACATCCTGTGATCCACTGGATACATTATGCAAGGTTGGCCTTGAAAAGGGAACTGGATGGTCTCTAAGCATAGAGAGGCATAGGAAAAGTTAGGAATATATTTTTTTATTTTCTTTTTTTTTTTTTAATGTTTTGGGTTTTTTTTTTACATTTTTTATTTCTTATATGCAGAAAAGGATGCTTTCTTAGGGCTCTTTCATTTTTAATATTTTCTGAGAAGGCTTCAAGGAGACCTTAGAGTAGCCTTCCAGTATCTGAAGGGGGCCTACAGGAAGGCTGGGGAGGGACTATTTACAAGGTCTTGCAATGACAGGACCAGGGGCAATGGGTTTAAACTGGCAGAGGGGAGATTTAGACTAGATGTTAGGAGGAAGTTCTTTACAGGGGGAGCGGTGAGGCACTGGAACAGGTTGCCCAGGGAGGTGTGGCTGCTCCCTCCCTGGAGGTGTGCAAGGCCAGGTTGGACAAGGCCTTGAGTGACCTGTACTAGTGGGAGGTATCCCTGCCTATGGCAGGGGGTTGGAACTAGATGATCCTTGAGGTCCCTTCCAACCTTACCATTCTATGATTCTATGATTAATCCAGAAAAAAATTCCAGCAGCTGGAGCTCTAGGTTTGTGCAGTACTTTACACATTAAAGTCTCTGGAATCACCTGTTGTCATTCTTTTTAGTCTAAAATAGCTTTCTAGGAACTGCATTTTTACATGTTTAAAAAGAAAAATTGAGTAAAACAGAAGTAACATTAAATCTTAAAAGGATTATTTTAAAAAACTTAGCTCAGGTGGATTTTCCCCTTCAATTTGCTTTATCTGGAGACAGTGACTGTAAGTGTACTCCATAGCAATATTTGTCCTATGAGCATAGAGTCCTCAAGGGTTTATCAAACCCGCTCCCTCTCTAGTGTGATGCTGACGTATACACACTCTAGAGATAAAAAGGACACATATCTGGTGGCACAGCAGAGGCAATATCTGATTGTTTCAAATTTACCTTCACAAAGAATGACCCTCCAACTTTGAGAAACCATTATGAGTCATTACTGAGACTTGGACATTACGAATATCTACAAAAGCTGGAGGTGCAGCCAAAACACAGTTTCAGGGACACTATATGAATATTTTCTTTCATGTACAGTCTGTTAGTTCTCAGTTATTCAAGGTTGTCTTCAGCTAGGCTCTAGCTCAGCAAAACAGTTGAGAAGTGCTTAAATTTAGGTATGTGAATATTCATGCTCAAATCATATTGAAATGTGCACTTTTGCTGCAATATACTTTTGGGATTTATTCTCTCTCCTATTCTTTCTTAGCTAAATTCTCCTTCCCATCCCCTGAGACCCACAGCAAGAATTCAGACACCTTGGGAGCTTTCTCAGGATGAGAATTCTCAGGAATTTCTAGCTTTGTCCGAACCGTAAACATTTTTACAAATAAAATGTTGGGAGAAAAATGAGATCAGTAAAGTGACAAGACACAGTTTCCCACTATTTAATTTTTTCCTTGTTTATTGTTTTAACAAACAAATTCCTTTTGTACAACTATTCCTTTCTATTTTTACCAGAATCTGCCACTGGGTTTTTTAACTACAAACTTCTCAATGCTGTTAGGCTATTTAATATTATTCCAGTTTTAATGTGTCACTGCAAATCAATAGCAAAAAGGGTATTTGACTCAGTATATCTTAATTGTTACTCTAAGTCTTTTATTAACATATTTAAAGATTATTTTTCTTTAATATGGGAACAAATCTTTGCTTTGTCTCTAGGATTCTGCAGCTTGTCAATCAGTTTACAAGTTACAAAGTTACTTCAAGCCCTTGGGGTGCTCTGATCCCACACCGAACAGAGCAGACCTTTCCAAAATAAGCTTGCTAACGTCACAACCTCTTGTTGCTAAGAGAAGTAGTGTGTGTAGCCTGGTAACAGCATGCTGCTTCAACAAATCCCTTTGAACTGGCAGCCAACTTGTCCAAAGACAATGGAAGTAGTTTTAGGCAATATATACTAGATTGTTACATCAGCTTGTTTCACTGGAGCCAGAAAAAAAAGTAAGGATATTGAAGAAAATAGCAAGAGGTGTAAGAGAAAAACAAAAACAAAGCCCTCCAAAACAAACTAACAAAACCAAAAGAAAACAACAATTAAAAAACAAACCAAACAAACAAAAAACCAAAACCCACAGTCCCTCCCCAAAACAAAACAACCAAAAAAACCAAAGCCCCCCAATATATTCTCTACTTACAGGGATTGCAGAATATAAAATAATGGAGCTGAGAATGACCTACCCCTGGCTAATAATGTACAGTACACTCAAGTTCTCCAAAGAATTTCCAGTTAAGCTTTTTTTTATTACCACACTAACCAAAGACTCCACTACCACATGGTGCATCGCTTTTTAGAATTGAACATTAGTTTAGAACTGAAGGTAGGTATTCCCATCTGCACTACAAGGAATGCTACATAATACTGACCCTTCTCCAGGAACAGCAAGTAAACTTTTAAAGCAGTCTGTACTTTTAATATATACAATTCACAATTAGATACTGACCACCTGAATGGTGCACCATGGTCCTTTATTTCTCTTCAATTTATAGCCCATTGAAGATTAAACACCCTACAGCCTTGTATTCTGACCTTCTTAAAGGCACATGCAAACACACACACTCCTGAGAACAAAGTAAAATACAAGATGATCCTCACCTTTCACAGATAATAAAATTACATATGAAACTAGTTGTATGAATGAGAATTAACCATTTGTCACTTTCTGGAAGTTTCAAATGCTCTACAAATAAATGGTATCTATCACATGTTTAATAGTAGGTGAACACAGCTTTTTAATCCCCCCTGGGTTACAGGAGAAAGCAGAATTGTGGCTCCACAGAATGAAAATATCTACCCTAACAAGCAAACCATGTGAAGCTGATTAATTTATCACCTGTTCTGCAATCAGTGGAATCGCTTTGATTTTGCTTTGCAAAATTTTTGTGTGTTAGAAATACTGAAAGTTCAAAAGCACAAGAACTGGTTCTGGTGCCTTTTTCTTTTTTCCCCATTATTCTAAAGCACTTTAAATAATTTTAGGTCAACATGTCATGTTTTAATGACCAATTTTCAAAGCCTTTGTGGATATACATGCATTTATACCAAAATCTTCCTGGTTTAAATCTCTAAAGTAACAAGAAAACATCTGTGCTCAGAAGAGATGAAGCACATTCCTGATTTTGGACAATAAATTTTGATTCAAAATCTTGTACTTTTAGGGCTCTTTTTATTGCCTTAGAAAAGATGTGAATATCCGTGTCTTATGGAACACTGTCGTGGTAGGCCTAAATAGGCCGAGGTGGGCTTGTACATGTCCTGGCTTACCCAGGCGTGCTCCCCTGCTCCCCCTCCTTCTATGCTGGGGGTGGTGGCCATGGGAAAGGGAACGAAAGCTTCACCTAATATGGTCAAGCTTCACAAAGTGCCATCCTAATTGGCTAATCTATGTCCAAAGGCCCATTAGTCTCGGGTTGAATGGATATAAAGGGATGAGCAGGTAGCACAACATGTGCTCTCTGCCATTGTATCTGTGCCTGCTTACAACCTCATTGGTCCTGAGCTGTGTGGGAACCCAGTGAGCAGGATCAGGCTCTGATGTCTCCACGCGTTCGGCCTGCGCAGCCAGCGTGACACTGTGCCGAGACTGCACACCACAAGACGTCCTACCTACATCTGAAAGCCTGCTGCCAAGAGAGCCAGGATCAGGTCAGAGATCATCTGCCTCCTTTCTCCAGCACCCAGGAGCCTGGGGAAACTCCAAAGCCTCTAACGGCTTTCAGCCTGGCAGCAACCCCACCACGTGCTTTGGGTATTGTCCCATAATATTTTGTGAGTGAATACTTCAAGCCTCTTGTAATCATTAATTGCCTTCTGCCATAAGCAGAAAGGAGCTTCCTGTGTCCATCCAGTGGCTATGTAGGACAACTAACCGCAAGCGGAGTAAGTGACCACACAAACCTTCTCTTCCAGTAAAAATGTTTGCTTATGCTAGTTGCCTTTAAAGTGTTTCAGTTTTGCCTGTTCCCTGTATGTATAAATTTCCAAACCGTGCATTTTGAACCTTGTATATAAGTTTTCTGGTGAGATTTAATGTTAATAAAGAGTTTTCATAGTTATTAACAATCTCTGCCTGGATATCAGAATTAATATCAATTATTAATTTTGCACCATTTCATAACAAACACATGAGACTTAGAGTGACTTTGGGGAAATTCTCTGAGTTTACAGTAGTAATGCCTTGCTTATATATATCTATAATTGTGCTACTTGCTATGAGGAAAAGTATTTTAAATAAAATAAGTTTAAAAGACACATTATTGCTGTAACCAGTCAGCCAATATTGGAAGGAAAAATCATTTTTGCGTAACCTTCAACCAGTACATGGGATTTCATGGTGGTCTTCCCATTGATTGCAACAGACATTTGAGTAAAACTTTCTGCTCTCTGGGCCACATTTGTGTTCCTGCCTACTATGTGATTCTGCTAATTGCAATATTGGGCACCGAACTCTGCCTTGGTTTCCTCGGAGTTATCATTAAACTGATTAATTAGCATTACCTCTGTCACGTCCTGTAGTGGAAGACTCCATGTTAGCATAATATACTGTTAGTGATATTATTTTGTGCAAGCAATCAGAAAATAATTGGCTCTTAAGTATGAGTTCATCTCAGTCGTGATCTTTTGACATTACTTCCAGCATATATATGCATAGGATTATAATTATATTCATAGGCAGTACTTTCACAGGGCTTTATTTCCCATTCTTATATTGTTAAGGCCTGGCCCTCCCCTTACCAACCCTAGCCAGAAGGGGAGTTGGGGTGTAGCCATGTCAAGGTTCACATAATTCCCTTGGAGTAAATGAAGGTGAAATGACATCAAATGGCTGATGAACTGGGTTTGAACCAGAGCAGAGGAAAGATTGGGAAGGAAAGCAGTGGGGAAAATACACACCAAAGAGAAGGGATATCACTATTTCCCTGTCTTGAAAATGCTGGTGTTGTCAAGGAGCAGTTCCAAATTTCTCGGCATCGGCAAAGAGCAGTATTATGTGGTCCTCTGTAGGCTGCAGCCAGCGCAAAGCCAGGCCATACCATGTGGCTTGTCTCCAGGACGCAGGCAGTGAGTGGGACTGGGTGGAGTGGTGGAACAGTGAAGCCATACCACGTGGCCGCCTGCCACGGAGCCCTCTAGGCATGCAGGCATCAGCAGAACAAAGAGCCGCAGGGCTGCGCAGAGTATGCAGTGCGAAGTGGCAGCAGACATAGGGGGAACCAGAGCTGAGCGGCTTGCTCCAGCCTCCTGCTCCCTCCTGACTCCCCCAGAAGTTCCCCCATTTTCTCCTCACCTTCGCAGCAGCTCTGGGGCAAGGGCACTGCCCCCAAACTGTGTGCACCCCCGCCCCTCAGTGGCACTGTGTGAGCCAGCAAAACACTTGGGGTCTCACATTCCATTCCCTGTCTCAAACACTGTGCGTGTTTTGACTTCTGTCTTGTTGTCTTCAGGGTGGTGATATGAACATCGTATACAGAGAGCAAGAGCGAAAGAGAAAAAAGAAGAGAAGGTAATTGGAATTCAGCAAACAAAAATAATACCATCCACATAAGCCATCTTCCCCACCCTCTGAGTCTCAAAGATCTTGCAATGCAATGCATGATGCTGGTGCCAGTCCATTGAACTAGTCGTTTTGGCTCTGATGACTCCAGAATAATTCGGAGCTCTGGTTGAAGATTTCTTTCAACTCAGTTTGACCTCATCAATAGAGGTAGTGGGGTGATGTAACATTCCTGTATCAGAAACATGCTTGAGAAAAGTAACAGGTTCTTCTGCAATGCAAATCGTAGCAGTTAAGGGAGAAGAGATGAGGGTCTCTATGTCCTTTTCCAAAGGGGGTTTTCATCCTGCCTTTCAGATACAATACTGTCTCGAGACAGGATACCAGATTTTAGAAGTAAGTTTGGCCCACTTACAGCAAAATTGGAAAATGCAGTACTTTTATTGCCTCCTCTCACCAATTCTTTAGCCAGAAGCACTAAATTCAGTAGGTAACCTCCCCATTGGACCCTTCTGGTCTCTGTGAGATCTATGACAGAAGTGGCACAAGCAAATAACAACTTTAAAAGCAACACATAATATCCTGATTTTTTGCTAGGCAAGGTTTGCAATAAGCACAAGGAGAAGGGTGCTCCAAGACCAGCAATTAAAACTATTTACATGTGCACAGCCAATAACAAACTCAATTGTTGAACAAATGATGAACATAACTATCACATAGGTTCCACTTTCCCAAGGAAGAACACAGTCCTAAAATCAGGAAACAGCCCAATGAGTATTGATTCCATGTTCCTTGCCATAGGCATCAGTGACTACCTAGGCCTACATACTCATGGAAGTTTGCAATGACAAGAGAACCTGTCCCACCCACCTTAGGGAGTTCTCCTTTGGAGTTTTCAGTGAGACTTCAAAAATTAATCCACTGTCCACCCCCTGGCTCACTTAGTGGAGATGGGCTTATGCTGATTTATCCCCATTGTGAGGGGATGTTAGTAGCAGTTTTGTTTTCCTCAAATCTTTATCTGGTCCCTTCCATATGCTCATCAACAACTGCAAATTAGAAAGGGAAAGGCTTTTTTTTGTATCCCCTTACCAAGGTCCTCCCTCCAGAGCTGCTTCTTCCTGGGCGTAAGAATTTTCTAGGGGGCTTTTTAAACATGCCTTCCACTTTTGCTCTCCTAATTGCACCCACGGTTTTTGAGTCTCCCATTGGGACCCCCACAAGGCAACTATAGTGAGTTAACTCTTGGGCAACTCCCCACTAGGCAAGAGAAGAATCGGAAATCATTCCTGATGTAGAGGAACCTCCCTGCCCCAGGGCCAGAGCCCTCAGGCAATCATGGATTTGGATGGCATACATTTTCTGTCAGGAAGGTCCCTTATCAGCAGTGTCATCCAATCTGGACTAGCGTTTAGCAACATCAGGGTCCAGTCCTCCATCCCAATATGCCACACAGATACTAGGTTGCACATCTATCCTCCACAGCCAGAAACACACCCAGATCCCAATACCCCAGGGCATCATCCTCAGTCAGTTTTATCCTGCCTTCCTCAGTCAGAGACATTCTCCATAAGTAGTCTCAGACTCCCAAGGAAGCTGGCAGTATTTCTCTTCTAATTTTGACAGTTCAGTTGCACTACAGGGTATATCTACTTAGTTACAACTTCTGCCCCATCCTCATTACAGTCATCATACTGGATCGCAGTTTTAATAAGCTAACGAAGTTGAGGAGTATCTTCCTGCTAAGATTTTGCCTCTTCCATTCCAGCCCAGGAATGACAAGCCACTTCCCAAGCAACTAAATCATGCTCTTTAGCCATAACATTCAATCCACAACCACTCTCAAGGCCCCCCCATCGCAACTTGGACAGTTCTACTCACAGCTCCTGCTCTCAAACAAAAAAAGCACTGTGTGGCTGGCTCTGTAGGTCATCTGCAGCCATTTCTCTTTCTCAGCACCTAATTCAGTTTCAGCTCGCAGACTTTTTTCTCGTTCAACTCCCAATTCAGTTTCAGCCAGTAGACATTTTCCCCACTCTGCTTCCAGCTTCATCTGAAAGGCCTCAACCAATTCCTTTAATGCCCTCTTTTTTGTCTTTGTTTGATCTACAGAACATCTATATTTCCATGCTACCACAGGCACTGCACTTAAATCAACAAAAAGCATTGCCATCAACATTTCTAACAAGAGGGGGGAACTGAAATCAAGTTGAGCAGGGGTAGTCATATTCAGTTGCCAGGGAAAACTCAAATTCATCACTTTGAACTCCCTTTCTCAAGTCTGCACAGCAGAGCCACAAATAATAAAGCTACCAAACTGCCTGCATGGGGGTTGCAACACAAAACTGCTGAACCTCAGTCTGTAGGGCTGCAAATGAGACAAAAAGATGCAGGGGACTCTTTTCCCTCTCCTCCAGTATAACTTTTCCTAGGGAAAACCTCAGAGGCTCAATTTGAACAGTTGTTTTACCCTAGCTAGGGTATCCTGTCCATGATGCCAATTATGTTAAGGCTCGGTCTTTTGCTTACCAACCCTGGTCAGAATGGGGTAGGGGATAACCATGCCAACGTTCATATAATTCTCCTGGAGTAAATGATGGTGAAACAACACCAAATGGCTAATAAACTGGGTTTATTAGATTGAAACAAAGAGAGAAAATGGGAGGGAAAAGCAGTGGGGGAAATACATATCAAAGAAAAGGGATATCACTGTTTCTCTGGCTTGAAAATGATAGTCTTGTGTAGTGGTTTGGGTGCTAACTGCCCCCTNGTAATATGCAAGTAAACAGTAGTACAGAGACACAAAACCCCTCCCAGCAGCAAACTGCCCAGGAGGGGCTACCAACCAAACCCCTTCCTTCTTCCCACCCTTTCTACCTTTTTCCTTATCTCAGGATCTCACTTATGTGCAGGGTGAGCTGGAAAGGTCAGCAAGAGGGGTTAGAAGCAGAATGATTAGTTGAGAATATGCAGGTTCAGGCAGAAGAGTTAATACAGAAATATTCAGGCAGAGACTGACCTATCTTTCTTTGTGTCCTTGTTTTAATATGTCCCAGCAGAGTGAAAGGGTAATATAGACATCACCATTATTTTGCTTTCACAGCCAATAATCTAATTTCTCTCATTAAAATATTCCAATTAGCCTCAAACCAGCACACCTTGTCCAGGAGCAGTTCCAAGGGGACCAGGGGCAGCAGTGGAGAGCAAGGCCATACCACATGGTCCTCTGTAGGCCGCAGGCAGTGCGAAGCAAGGCCATACCACGCAGCTTGTCTCCGGGATGCAGGCAGTCAGCAGGATGGGACAGAGCTGAAGGACAGCGAAGCAGGAACAGCCACACAGCTTTTCTCTGGAAGGCAGGCAGCAAGGCTGGGGGGAGCCAAGTGGAGCAGTGGGGCAGGGGAGCTGTACCACGTGGCTATCTGCTGCGGAGCCCTCTTGGGATGCAGGCATTGTCAGGAATGAAGAGCCATGGGGCCACACACAGTAGGCAGTGTGGAGGGGCAGTGGGGGAGCTAAGCAGTTCCAGCCCCTTGCTTCCTCCAGAAGTTCCCCTGTTTCCTTCTCACACCTTACACAGCAGCCTCTGGCCAAGGGCACTGCCCCTGGACTGTGTGCACCCCTGCCCCTCAGTGTTAGTTTGAACCAGTGAAACACTTGGGGTTTCACATACTTGTGAGACCTTGAAGGTGAAATGTACACAATTACTCAATTGCAAGGTAGAGATTTAATGTCTCTATTAGAAACCTGACCAGTTTGGCTAATTTACCTGAAGGTGGAGGGGCTGTGCAATGGAGTGAGCATTAATCTGGGCCTCGGGAGACTGGCACTCAGCCCATTGCTTTTCCAGGTATCTCCTCTGTAACTTTGTGTGAATTTCATGTATTCAGATTCTGAAAGGTATTTAATTTTCTGCCATTAAAATCCCATTCAATCTCAGTCACTTGCCTAAATCACAGAACTAATAATAACCTATGAAAATAACCAGGGATTTGTGGTATCCCATAATACTCCCTACTCCACTTTGATAGACCATCTATTATCTATTGCATTACGTACAGACGTTTGCTTGATATTACCACCCATTTGACCTGCTTTGCACACAGTTCTTTAAGGAAATTCTTAATTTCTCTTGAAAAGGTACTCCAGTACTTAACCTATCCTTAAATGGATTTCCGTGTATCAGAACTGAAATCATTCCATACTTCATTTGTCTTTACTTACAAAATGGGGTGTCTTTTGTTATGCAACTGCACAGTTGCAAGAATAAAAATCATTTCATCTGAGAAAGTTTTATTAATCAAGATTAGATGCTTAAATAAATGTACTACACATTTGAACAGCTTAGATGACTAAGTAATCAAAACTAAACACTGAAATTTGACAAATTTACAAATGGTCCCCACAAAATAATTATCTGAAGCAATCAAACATAGCCAAGCTACATAGGTTTCTGGGTAAATCGAATTCTGTGGACTACAACAAATACATTTTTGCAAAAATATATTAGATTATGTTCCTCTGTAGATATTTTAAATTAAAAAAAAAACCCAAACAAAAACCTAAATAATTGCTTTCTTTCATTGTTTTTTAAATTAAAATCCCTGGTACAGAAATTGAATATGACAATACTGTGTGCAAAGAATGCACCCCAAAAGAAATACACTGACTACTCATAAAAGGACAGTAGCAGCATTCTTTTCAAAACTGATCTCTGTAAGAGTATGACAGATGCTGATGAACATCAAGTTTCAAAAATAAGACATAATAAATACAATGACTTTTCTGCATTTCTTGAACTTTATAGTTCAGAATTCATATTTTCAATAAAAAGTTATTTTTTCTGATGATTCAGAATATGATTTTTAAATGTCAATTTTGTGTCTATGAAAAACAAATAAAAAGTTGTCACAACTAGAATTCAGGATTTTCAGACACTCAGAATGAAGTATTTGATTGATCAGTCACAATTTTCTGTTTGATCCTTATAATGTTGGGAACTTTCATTTATTGTCTCAATGTAAACATTTATTCTAGATTTGAATACTCAAGTATGTGAGAGATTTTCTTCCTGTGCTGGTTTGAGGCTAACTGGAATATTTTACCGAGAGAAGTTAAATCCTTAGCTGTGAGAAGAAAGAAAAACAACAGTAACCTATATCACTCATTCTTCTGCCGAGAAAAGCAACTAGTCAAAGTATAGGTAAGACACTCACTTCTCACACACTTCTGAGTTAGTTCTCAGTTGTTATTCTGCTCCTTCACTCTGGCAGTCTGTGGTTGCTTTCCGCCGTACTCTAATTCGACCTAGCCCTTTATGTCCCCTAACCTTCTTGTCATCTTTTTTTGACATCTCACCTCAGATCTCTCTAGATTTATCACGTGAGATATACAGGGATTGATCTGGTTATTTCTGAAGGTAGGGAAATGGCAAGGGGAAAGGGTGGAGGGAGGTTTGGGTCAGGAGCCTCCTGGCAATCTGATTGTTTTGGAGGGAATTTTGTGTTTCTGTATTACTTTTAACTTGTATATAACTGTATATGGTTGTCGTGGTAGGCCTAAACAGGCCTCTTGGGCTTGTACATGTTCTGGCTTGTGCAGACATGTTTTTCTGCTGTTTTGGGGAGAGAGCAACCGCGGGAAAGGGGACAAAGGACCTGGCGCCACTAAGTCTGGGGTCCGGGGCCTGTCCATCACCTGTGGTTGCTAGGGGGCACATGATTGCCTTGTGCAGGGCCCGTGATCTGCCCAAAAAAGGATAAAGCAAGCCTATGGCTTCACCCAATATGGCAAAATCTTGGGTAACTGCCATTTGATTGGCTATCTTGTGTCCAAAGGTCCAATTGATCTTTGGGCTGTGTTATAAAGGAGCAGGGAACACGGGGTGCGTGCCTTCCACCATTACAGATGCCTGCTTGCATCCTGCCTGCTGCCTCCACGCATTCGCCAGCGTGATACAGTGAGACATCCTGCCTGTAAGAGCCTGCTTCCAGAGCCAGCCAGGATCAGGTCAGAGATTGTCTCCTCTTCCCCAGCGCTCAGGAGCCTGGAGAAACTTTAAAGCCTCCGGCAACTTTCAGCCCGGCAACACGGGAAACCCCGCCACGTGCTTAGGGTATTATTTTCCTGTGATATATTTTTGTGAATAAATACCAAGCCTCTTGTAATCATTGATTGCCTTCTGCCATAAGCAGAAAGCTGCTTCTCGGGTCCATCTAGTGAACAAGCGGCGTACTGGCCGCAGGTGGTACATTGACCACAAACCTCTTTTCCAGTTTGGTTTGAGTTCTGTTAATATATATATTTAACAGTTATTTCCAGATCCTGTTATGACCTGTATATTGTTTCCATAACGTTGCTAAGAGCCTGTTACTATTGTTATTATTAAATGGTGGTAGGGGGTGGTGCGAGTTCCGATTGTTTAATATTAATAAATTATATATTAATATTTTTATAATATCGTCTCTCAGTACCTAATTACCCCTCCCCGACAATGGTGGGTATATATGTTTTTAAATTGTGCTAAGCTGTAAATATAGCTTCATTCCTTAACTTCCAGCTGGCTGAGCCTAGTCTGGGTGATTTCATTGGGGGGGGGGGGGGGTCGGGTGGGAACCCCCAAACCATCACATTTCATATTCAGCTTTCCTAATAATGGATAAAATTAATACTTTTTGTTGTTGGTTGGTTGGCTGGTTTTTCCTCCAGGAAATACCAGGTTGGATTTGTTTGGTAGATGACATTCAAATTAAATGAAATTAATGAAAAATAAAAAGCCTATCACATGTATTTTGAAAAAGTAATCTCTTTATCTTTGTCAACATTCCTTTTTCCACAACATATTTTAAAATCTAACACTTGTGAGTTAACAAGAAGGTTGTTAGTTTTTTTTCTGTTTCTTGTTAGAATTTTATGATGGAACAAAGATTGCTAGTTTCTAAGATCTATAGTAGAACACCATACTCAATTTGTTCAGCTGTAGCTAACTTAGGTAAAATAGAGAAGAATCGAGACTCATTTATCATTGTAAGTTACAAGATGTTGATTTTATGTTGTACCTTCACTCCCAACCACCTGTTTAAGTACCATCTGTGCTCTTTAGTTATGCTCATCTGCTTTCTAATTAGCTTCTTGCAAAACTGCACACCTGCAGCAGCTCTGTTCTCACCTCACAGCACATGACCCATTAAGTCTCCACAGCATACCCTATGCAGAAATAATATTGTCACTACATCATTATACCTCCTTCCCTTTCAGGAAACACAGGCAAAAAGTAACACCTTAAAATCACGTTGTTCTTAGGGAAAAATAGCTATTCCTTCCCTTTTGCATCTTTACATAGCTTCACATAAAGTGAAAAATCTCACAGTATTGTAGTTGGCTCTGTTAGGACAAGGGCAAAGGGTGGGAAAAAATAAAACCTCTTTAAAAAAAAAAAAAAAAGCAACAAAAACCCCAAAATAGCCAAAGGGAAAACACAAACAAACCAACCAAACCCAGAAATCCATTTTTTTCTTTGAATCTCTTTTAAACTGCCAAATGTTTTGAAATGCTCTCACTATCAAAACATACTTTTGCATTAAATGCATTTCTTGTAAAGTCACACCAGCCCTTTTCTATTAGGCTGGTTGCTCTTGATGAAGTGTTACTTGTTCTTCTGTGTTGCACCATATTCTGCATAAATCACGTGCAGATACAAACACAACCACATAGCACACTCATTCACAAGCTCAGATGCTCACGAGTAACTTAATTTGGAAGTAATTCCACAAACCCTGAATTCCAAGTGGACAATAAGCAAAATTTCAGGGAAGTCTGCTACTTAGTCAGCTTTTGAACTGCAGTGACGAACATTGTTTTCTTATGCATTCTCATGAGGTACAAAACCTGTGTTGCTTGGAGCCTCAGTCATATGATCAATGCAGCCTGTTGCAGCCTGTATTTTCCTCTGATTCCCAGACAGGTGTATGTGTATGTTTGTGAGTGCATATATGCAAGGAATGCATAGAGTAATAATCTTCACTGATACTATTCAAATCAACATTCTGCAAGTCTGATTATTAGTGATAAATTTTTAGTTTTTTAATATGGACTGGACTTTATTTTTCCTTTCCACCTACTTGATGTAAGACTTATTTAAGGTCAAAAAAATATGTATTAACATTTCTGTGATTTCTGTGATTTTCTTAATCTCCTAGTGCCTGTCAGTCTGCTCATATGTTGTCACTTAAGCCTCTTTAAAGCTGGTAGGAAAGGATGCTAAGTGCTACCCAAGCAGAACAATCATGAATCACTCTCATTTTGTGGTCAAGTTGCAGAGCTGCAAATAACTTCACCAAAGCTAGTAAGCACTGATCAGACAGTCATACACTCTCTAAAATCAAAGCACTGTAGACTTCACAAAACAAAAAAAATTACAAAACACAGCAATGGAAAATTATGGCTGGGAAGAAACTGTGATCCCTAGTACTAAAATTGGTATATTAAAAAAAAAAAAAAAAAAAAAAAAAAGTGTAAAATGTAAGTGGAATGACATTTGCTACCTTAGCCATATCCCTTGCTTACCAAGGTCTGTCAGGGCCTTCATTGTGCTGGATCACTGGTCTGTCAGCCAAGGACTGGTCTAAAAGCTTTGTACTCTTTACAGGTATTTTTCAGAAAAGATTATGCAACCGATTCTTATTAAACAGCCATAATCCATTGACTTTAATGGCAAAACAAAATTAGGACTAAGAATACATGCAAGTAATTTAAGAGCAGACATTTAAAGGAAACTAATGAGAGTATTTCGAATCAAAACTTTCAGCAATGAAAAATACTTTAAAAATTAAAGAATGTTTTAAGGGATGGAAATATGCAATACAACTTAACTACCATATAACTACATGTAATTAAAAAAAACCCCAATGGACATTTACAATGGAGAGATGATGCTGCATGTTTCAAACTTAACAATAACCAAATACTACCTTCGCAGCGTGCCTCTTCTATTGATGTGTCAGTGGATTAGCATTAAAGGATTTCTGCCAATGAAGCACAGTTAATGTAAAGCTCAAGTTGGTTTACAACAAAAAGAATATATATGAATTTAATGTAAAATTACTTCAAAATATTGAGTATTAAATAAATGTCAACTGGAAAATTTCATGAGTTTGGAATTTGCTAGTTTGAAAACCATTTCTTTGCCACACCTTCAGAAGGGGAAAACCCCATCCCATTTCCTGTCCTAATTCCTGTGTGAACTTGCACAGCGTGTTTGGTTCCAATGATTGTACAATTTAGCAGATAAGTTCCTGCCCAAGAAACCAGTCAACTGTTGAGATTATATCTTTATTTAAATTATAAGATAAAAATAGTGCCACATGCATATTTTTGGGTAGTAGTTCTCCCTACCCCATGGTATTAAGAGCTAGATACCAATCTCTGTAACAATGATTCAGTGAAACAAGCCATAACTGTTGAGAACACACACTTTGTACAGTCACAGCATCACAGAGCGGTTAAGGTTGGAAGAGACATCTTTTGGTCAGGCAGGGACATTTCGAGTCAGTTGCCCACAATATCTTCCGACAACTTATAAATACAGAATCATAGAATCATAGAATGGTTTAGGATGGAAAGGACCTCAAGGATCATCTAGTTCCAACCCCCTGCCATAGGCAGGGACACCTGCCACTAGAACAGATCACTCAAGGCTTCATCCAATCTGGCCTTGAACACCTCCAGGGATGCAAATACATGCAAAGTATTATTATGTTTCAAATTGGTGAAGTTTCATGAACAAAATTAATCACTGCTGCACATATTTATGTTACACAGCAGTATCAATATATATTTATGCTGATTATTTTTTTTAACATGCCAAATTATTAACATATTCACAGGGAAAGTTCTCTAATTAATATCCAGTAAGACAAAACAAAGGTACTGTAATTGAATCAGTTGTTTTCTCGTTGAGGTTTGTTTGTGAGCTTTTATAGTTCCTGAAATACAGCCTCAGTCATAAACAGGCTTTTAATGCATCTCTTAAGAAAATGAAGATACATATTATCAGAAGAACAGCTAAACAGATTTAGAAGCGGTAGTTTTTAGGAGTAGGTTAATTGAAAATCATTTTGGAATATGAAAAGCCTAATTTTGCTTTCCTCAGAAACAAAGAAACACAGAGGGTATCACTGCAGCAGTGCAGAAATATTTTTTTTTACTCCAAAGCAAGCAAACAAACAGAAAACCCAAGCAATCATTTGCGTATCTCTGTTCAGAAATGCCTTGCAGCTGCATTTATTCCTATGGGAGTTTCTTAGAATATGTGGAAGGGAATAAGTAATCAATGTCTCATTTAGGTGTTTGCTTTAGCCTTTGTTTATAAGTAAACCATTTTGCATGTTTATTTATTCCCTTGTGTACCATGCCTTACAGCATTATGGTGGTTTGAATCAGAACAAAATGAGTCAGACTGAACCAGCATATTGACCATTTTCCCAACAGAGAAGTGAGAGAAAAGTAACACACAAAAACTTGAGATTGAGACAAAAAAAAAAGAGAACAGTTTACTGATGAAAAATCAGAGAAGCACGGTACAAAATGCATAATTACCTTAGCCTATTTGCAGAAAAAGCATGGTTCAAAGCAGCAGCAAGCAAAAGCAAGTGAGCCAAATGCCCAAGCCAGAAAACTATTCCCTCATCCCTCCTTGTCTTGCCACCATCCCAGCAGAAAAGACCAACACCCAGCACCAAGAAGTAGCAACCAGCACAGGAAGCCTCCCATGTTGCAATATGAACTTCAAGCCCCATAATACTTTGCTCCAGTCAGCACTTTCACTTTTTGAAACTGGCACGACTGTGGCTTGGTGTGAGTAACAGCAGCAGGTTCAACTCAATCCATGACATAAATTAAGTATATATGTTGTTATTAATGCTAAACATATTCTGCAACAGTTTTTAAACAAAATTTTGTGGGATAGTTTAAGAATCCTAGAATAAAAAACACAATTCCATATTAAATTATGTGGAAAATGAACATAATGAACAGAGAGCCATCAGAACAGAATGCAAAAATTTTAGTGTTTAAAAGAAGCAAAAGGATCACTGTGCAGAGACCATTTTTCATTAAAATGTTAAGCATAATTATACCTACCATACATGGATTAGAGGTGCTCTTTTGTGTAAAGTAGATAGAATCCTACTGCCTGGAATTTTTTTTTTTTTAATCTGTTGTGCATATAAAGCACAGATTATAAGTCCATAATAATATGCATTCCATGAAAACGTTGTAACAGCTGTGAGGAGTTGTGCTGTCTGTTGTGCCAATGAAGCAAAGAGCAAAACCTATTTCAAAGCACAGAAACCTAGAAAACAGAGTAGGCCCTGGCAGGCATTGTGTAGCCCATCATATACTCAGATTAATCAAATGCAATTTTGCTGCTACTTTGTACAAATTTCACTGAATGAAGATTTCTCAAGTACTGAAAAGAACTAATGCTCAAGTGGAGAGTAGATTCAGAAGTAAGAATATTCAGTATTAATTTTCTACAAAATCACAGAAACATATATATCCATACAGCAGCAGAAAAAATGCTGCACTTCTATTACATCTTTTTCTCTGAAAAATTTCTTCAGACTAAGATGAAGAGTTATAGTCCTACTTTGCCACTGAATATCTTATGGTCTCTTTCCAAGGGTCAACCTTGTAAATTCTCACCACATCCATGCAACTCAAACTCATTAAACTGCTATTGCTAGCTGTTGCCAGAAGGCTACCACAAGGTTTGGGATGGGTAGACCATCAGATTTATTTTAATCATTTGTAAGTAGGTGAGTCCCTCCTAAAAATCTCCAAATGCAGTCTTTTTTCTTTATTTTTATCCTTAGAGGTCAATACATCTCAATTTTGACATGAGAACTGCAGATCTGAAAATTGTCTGTTATCAGATTTTGTTTTATTTCATAATAAAGAGTAATATTTATCTTTAATATTTCAGAGAAAGATAATGGAGGTGCACAGGAATGATGCCACCAAGTAATCAGTATCACTCCAGTACTTCAACTGAAACATCCAGTTGGGATGTAACTGTCCTCTAATGAATACAACATTACTTATAATTTTAGCTTATATGTCAATCAACACGGACATTCATCTCTAAATATTAGACTGAAGCTATCCTCTTCTTCTACATCATCCAAAGAAATGCAGCATCACTTATGCAACACTGGCCAATATCTGTACACTGAGATTAAGACTGGTGATGAAAGACTATAACTACTTTCTTCCATCTGTCACATAGAATTGATTGTACCAGTCAAAAATTTAAACTTGTATTTTATTAAAAAGATTAATTTTGAAGATGTTTTGAGTGGATTTGAGTGCTCTCAGTATAAAAAATATAAGTAGAGTTTTTAGGAAGTAGCTAGAAACTTTGACATAAAATTACATTTTTTCCCCAACCTGCAAGTGCTAAGTCACAGAATTGTATCATTTGTCGATGTACCAGGTTAGGGTGGTAGAATAAACTTACCACCTGGTAGAATAAACTTACCACAACACATATTGTTTTTTGTGAAGAAAAATTATATTTCTTAAACTAAATATAACAGTGTAGGGAAAAAAAAATACAACTACTACAAGAATATATAATAACCTGAAGGAAGATGGGGAAGGGGTCAAGTGGCAGCGAAAGCAGCAAAAGCAGCAGCAGCAGCCAAAACAGCAAAGCGGCGGAAGCAGTAAGGGAAAGTACAAGCTGTGCTTCCAGACATAAAGCTTTTGATGCTCCAATGAGATTATATTAACCTATCCATTGTTGCCATTCTATGGCCTATCCCCAGAATGTTCACCTTAGAGCTTCCACCTCCAAGTTTCTCTGAGGTAGGAATCTAACTCAAATGGCCACAGTCTATCACTACTTATTTAAGACAATCAAGGAAATCAATTAGTAGAATCAATTTCCTTCTTTGACCATTTAAGATCAAGCACAAAGAAATAGGCTCATCCCTGTTCCAACTGGTTTGTGAGAACAGCACCTCACACTACCACCACAGCCAGATGCTTTGGTGGCACTGTAGACCGCTGAACATGTCAGATGCACACAGGGAACTAGATGTCCATCCTCAACCTGACATGTCCTAATGAAATCTCATTGTGAATGTTGCTCCTGGCAAGCAATGGGGCTGGCAGGAAACAGACCTTGGCTGGAGAGTGAAGCAAAGGCCTGCCAGGCAGCCTGGGGACACTGCTGGTGTAAGGGACACCACAGTGAGAGGCATCTGCAGTCACAGGCCATGCCATGAGGAAGGCCTCGCAGTGGGTGCAGCTGGGGTGGCTGGTGAGCGAGGTCAGACTCTATCGGGGGGACAGGGCAAGTGCTTATGGATGCCACTGAGAAACAGTTTCAGAAATGCCATCTCTGTAGGGAGGCAGCAAAGGCAGGTCTTGCATGGAGGAGGTGGAGCTGTGTGCAAGAAGAGCGGCAAGGGTGGATGGAGAGTGGGAAGGAGGAAGGTAGTGCGGGAGGAAGGTGGTGAAGGAAAAGACTTCTGCATTAAACTTTGTAAAAATACAGAATTATGATTTGCCTTCTTAAGAAATACTGCTGTATGTGTTTATTAGATTGCACATGCAGGCAGAAAATTGAAGTAACAGCCTACCTTCATCACTGCTCTTTCTACTGTTGTGCTTTATTTTAATATCTTATTTTCTATCGACAATTTTTTTATTCCAAATGTGTTTTGCACCAGCACAGAACACTGCATCCAGATTATTCTGTGCCAAAAGCAATTTAGAGAAGTAGTATAAATCAAACATCTCATAAGACGTGACATAATAATGTTCTCTTCCACTCAAGGACTTCATATTACCACATGAAAATTAGTTCTTCCCTGGAACATCTTTCTCTGTGATGGCCAAGTCAGCAGGCTAGTAGTTCATGATTCAAAAAGTCAGTCTGTCCTAACTGTGGCACCTTTCATGGAAACAGAACTAGAAAAAAAAAAAAGGGGGGGATTTAGAGAATACTTAATTCCCTGTGATACAAAATGAAGAACCTAATAGATACAATAAAGGAAAATGTTTTCATTTTGCAATTAAGAGTGGAAGGATTTGGCCACAGGAGACTGTACTGCTATTCTCCCAATGATACTGATACACGACTGAAGGATTGTAATCAGCTCTTTTTATTAGCACTAGATAAGATCATGTTCATTGCAAGACTGGTCTTCAGTCTCACAAGGGTACCTTGAAATCCACATACCTCTGAGGCAAAGAAGTCACTACAGTTTTACTAGTGGCAACCTGTAACAGTAGTTCAGATATATACAGACAAAAAGCCTGGGATGATCTAACCGATTCACATTCACAGTTTAAATGGAGGATGTCTTTGATTAAATTGCCTATTTGCAAGTACATTAAAAGAATATTGAAATAATTCGGAAGAAAAAAATAAAAGAATAGTTATCTAAAAGGTAATTTTGGGGGTAAAATATGGTCTTGACCCAGGAGATAGAGGAAAACATACAGTTTCTACATAGTATTTTTGGAGGGGCAAAGGAGAAAGTTATCTACAAATTATCGTTGTGTATATGTCTGAAGATAATGATGAAAGGAAGTTTATTTTTAAAACAATATGTTGTCAAAACAGACATATGCAACTTCATCACAGACTGTTTTATTATAAACCCTTATGGCAAATACTAATACAAAAATATCCATTACAGCAATATTATCCTTCCCCTAATTCAAGAGGATGGCCATAGATTGTGCCTAAAACATTTTGAATAGCTTCCACTACAAAGTTAATGTTTATTGTGTAATTCTGAATTGTTTGGATTTATATAACATTGTAACATAAATGTTTTTAAAATACTTTGGAAAGCATTTCAAAAGACAAACAATCTAATTCTGTCTGCCAGAGCATTCACATCCTGAATCTTGAAAAATCACATTATTACATGAGTCAAGTTTCTCTCATCATTTCACCTAATTTTGTTCTCTGATTTTTATGCCAAAGATATAAATTTATCAATATTTAGAGTCAGTGGAATGTTGTATGGAAAGTAAGTTTCCAGTTCTTTTAAAATCAGTGTTTTAAGTGTTTTCTTTTATACACACACAGAGTAATGTAAATTATTCACATAAACACATCCTTGTTTTGATGCTATTTTTAGTACAAGATCTAGTTAAACATTTGGCTAACTTAAATACAGCCATCCTATCACTGGATTTTTTTTTTCATCCTCGTGCCTGAATGAGGCATTCATAAGTGTTAAGACCAGGTGGCTCTTTTTGTTTTTTATCTCAAGTAGCTGCAGAATTACATGAGAAGAAAAAGAAAGTTGAGTGTTATATTGAGAAATGGGCATGTTCATGCATGAAGTTCAAACAAAATATTCTGGCAACACAGAACAAAGTTCACCAGGTAATTCCAAATACATTCTTTAGGTAATTTTTCAGAGGGCAGTGATCACAGAGTTAGCATAATAAGGGTTCTTCCAATCCGTACTACTAAGGGAACTAAAAATTCCCTTCTTACATACTTCTCTTGAAGCACAGATGTAATGCCAAGACTCTGTCAGCATATCAGCTTCTGTGTGCCTGCTACTCTGCTCCATATGTTCTCCTAGTCTGCCTTTGGCTTTTTTTGTGTATGTCTCCTGTGTAATTTCGCTGTTCTCTGTGCTATGCCTTGGAGAAAAGAGAGTGATTCAGTCTTGCAGGCTGCATCTCAATTCCTAATGGAGCTCCTTTGAATAAAAAGGACTCTTCTCATACCATGCTTCTGAAATACGATTTATATGAAGACAGTTTTGGACTCAGAGAGAGCGCTTATTATAGTTCTATGTCTACAGGTGTGGCCTGGGAAATGAATGTATCTGGTACTACCAGGATCAAGATACCTAGTTTAGATTAACCCACATCACAAGTAAAATTATACTAATGCAGAACTCCAAAAGGAAGAGGAGGCTTGGAGATGTTCTCAACTGTAAGCCACCAAAAATCAGAGAATGTGACATGCCATCAGGATTCGGTCTCCCGAATGCAAGAGTTAGGCTGCTACAATACGTATTAGAATGTACTGGTATACACTAACAGGCTGCTACAAGATGTATTAGAATGTACTAGCATACACTCATAGAGTTTGTTTTGGTACTAAGCTGGAAGGAGTAATGCATGGAAACATATATGTAATTAACAGACAGCCTTGTGTGTTAACAGGATGACAATGAATTTATCTATTCTACATCTTTGATGTGGGTTAGTCTATACCACACAGCTATTTTCTATGTGGTAATCTATACATCATTAATAAAATTTTTCCTTTTCCTTTTTTTTTTTTTTTTTTTTGTTTGTTTTTTGTGGGGTTTTTTTTGTTTTTTTTGTTTTTTTTTTGGTTTGGCTTAGTTTGGTTCGGTTCAGTTTGAGTTGGGTTGGTTTGTTCATTGGTGTAAATACAGTTTCTTAACTCTTCCTGCCTTAAGCCATACAATGAGACTTAGACCTAAAAAAGGTCACACTTATCTGGTGGTAAATTTACACAAAAAAAACCTAAGGCCAAAGCCCACACACAAGAGATGGAGAATAGCTCTACAACGTGCTTTTCAGTATTCCCCACTGAACAGCCATGAAAAAGCATTAGGCATAGAAATGGGTGAACACAACTGTGGATTCCTCTGTGATCCTGTATCAAGAGCTGTTCTGTGGATAATCCATTTAAAAATGCTCTTTGGCGTGAGCTAACATGTGCCAAGTTTCTGCATCAATCATGACATTCTGCCTTGCTCATATAGAAGCCAGTCAACAACTAATGAGATTACATGGCCATGAGAGTTTTTTAACAGGAAAATAGCTTAGAAACCTGCAATTGGATTTGAATTGATAATCCTTTGAATGCAATGGTAGCTTTTCATGTGCCAGTGCTGAATGGCTATCTCTAGAAATGGAAACAGAAGATAAAAGTCTAAAACTGATTGGCTTTTCTTTCTCTCTCTCTTCCTCTTTTTGGGCTATATTCTTTGCAATCTGTTGGAAGGCAGTAACAGACAAAGATGTCCCTGAGTATCATTTACTTCCTCTGGAAAATGGAACTACGGTATAATGAAGTTTGTAGTGTTTGCAGATGAAAATTGTTTAACTATATGTGAAAATGTAAAGTATTATACCCTAGCAGCATTGTTCTATGTAATTTTAAAAGAACTAAATTCTATTTTACTTTAGCAGGATTGATTTTATCTAAATGGTCAAAATGCATACTTTATACTACAGGATTGAGTGAGATAAGATGCAAATCCCAGTACTGAGGCCAATTGTTCCATTTCATTCAAGTGAAGAGAAACTTATTAAACATCATTTTGGTGTGCTGATTTGTCTGTCATCTGTATTATTTTTCTGACTCTACTATGGAAAGATAGGATGCAGAGCACAAAATCTAAAAGTTTCACTTTCTGAACACATGGTCCCATCCCAGCAGCAAGTTTTAACTGCATCAGTCACACAGTACAAGGTGTAAACAGCTCTAGTTAGAGCAATAAGAAGGCACTGCAAATCCAGAGTAAGATGCAGTATGAGGATTATCACAACATATAGACCCTACATTTGCCTGCTTTCTTTCACCTATCACAAACAACACTTTTAAAAGAAAAACCTGGATTTTTTTTCCTGGGTTATCTTCCTATAATTTAGTAGTTAGTAATTACTTGATAATTTTAATTAATCAATATATTTCTTTTGTTGGTGGTGGTGTTTGGTTGGTTCGTTTTGGATTTTGGGTTTTTTGGTTTTTTTTTTCTTGTTAGTTTTGGGGTTTTTTTGTGTGTCTGTGATTGGAAGTACTTATATTTTCTCCACATTGCTAGCCAAGAAGAGCTGTCTTCAGGAATTAGATGACTGCCTGTATTTTCAAGAGCTTTACTGAATTCAGGAGCCCTTATGTGACCTTAGAGTGACCTTTGCTTGACTCTCAGTAAATTTAGGCTACGGTAAAACACGTGGCTTCTCTGCAACACGATGCATAGAGCACATCCCTTACATAAGGTTCTAAGTTTGCATTTGCCAGTCCTTCTCACTGGAGAAAACTAGAGCTGGTTTTATACAGTGACTTCCCATCCATTAGACACCTCTGCCTTCTTCACTTGGCTACTTGTATTAATAATTCTTTCTACAATGTGTTTTGGGGTAGGTATTTTTTTCCCCCACTTTTATGAAGGGTTTTCATATTACTTATTAGGTTCTCGGGTTTTTTAATGTAAGCCTTTTAAATACAACAAATATTGTTGGCAAAAGAGGATAGATTTCTCACATTAAAAACTGATACGCTTATCATCCTTTATATTTAACAATTTATTTGTCCAAGCCTCAAAAGTGCCTTAGGAAAACCTTCTCTGCACATACCACACCCACATCCACAAACACTCCGTTGAACACTCTGCTTACAAGCTAATCAGTATATCTGAACCATTTGTTTTTGTGCCAAAGTAATAGATGACCAAAGATTCAGCCAAAAGCACACCAATTCTAAGTGCATTTGTTGCTTTGCATCTGAAGTTAAATGACGTTTCAAACCTCAGCCTACATTCAAAAAAGACTTATAAAAGCATATTACTTCTTCATATGACAGGAAAGGTGGTGGCTGTATGTACGCTTCTTTTCTTCCCAGAAAATCTCTGGATCTTATCTCAAGATACAATGTGAGAAATGTTAGCACAAAGTGAGCATGGTTTAAGGGCAGGATTCATCAGATTTAGGTGTCTGCAAAAATTTCAAAGAGCTCATTCATATCTAAAGACCTGTCAATTTTGAACTGTGCCAAAATAAACCAGTGACTTAAAAATAAGCCTTTTCATTCTATCTAACATCTTCCTTGTTCAGTTGTTTGGTTTTTTTTTCCCAAAATAAAAGAAAACTGAGTGATACAATCCATCAGGAAACAGAAGAGTTTTCATTTGCCACTGAACAAAGGAGGAGAATGGGTAAGCAGAAGACTGGTTTACAGTCAACATCAAACCAAGGGAGAAAGAAAGAAAGAGAAGTCCATCTATTCTTCTGGCATTTATAATTAATTCTTTTTTAAAAAAAATCTAAAAAATCAAATTAGGTTAAGAGAGTAATGGGGCTGCTGGTTTCCAATTTAATCTTAATTATTTTTATTTTGTTAATTTTGAGAATATTGACATTAGCTTTAATGCTGAGGTTCATACTTCTCTGTAATCAGATTAAGTGATTCCACAGTCTTTCATGTGTTTTCTAGTTCTCCTTTCAACAGCTTTCATAACTGCCTACTATTTATATTTCTCCTACCACAAACCCAGCGTCACTGACACACTTCTGCTCTTGCTCATAAGAAATGTTAAATCTGCTATTTCTGGAAAGGAACTCAACATCATTTTTGCTGACTAATTACTTTAATTTCTTTCATCTTGTTTTCGGTTTTCCATCTCATTTATTCTGCATTAACCCTTTACTGCCAATATTCTCTGGGCAGCAGCCTAGTGGAGCCAAAGCACAAACAGCTCCTTAACAATAGGCAGAGATGCTGGAGTATTTCTGTGACAGACTGCAAAAAACATCCTTACTTTCTTGATAAAGTCACATTCTGAGATAAGATGCGATGGGTCACATGTTTCCCTTTCACACTGCTTGTTCCTGCCCAACTGAGTAATGGCAGCAGGGAAACATTTTTCTCCTGGCACTCATCAAGATGTAATAACAGGGTTCCTATTGTTAGAGAGGCAAGCCTTGCTTTTGTTGGCACTAATAAGAGTTTTAATGTAAACATCGGCCTTGAAAGACGACATACTTGTAGTTATAAGAATACAAAAATGTCTAATAACAACATATCTTCATCCTGAATTCTGACACGTGGTAAGATTGCGAGTCTTTCCTGTTTTAAGTCATAAACCTAACACCATACCTTAAGTTACAGCAATCCTGTAAAAAACATACAGCTCAGACTACAATGTGGTTTTACCTGTCATGAAGCTTGTTTAGAGCTAATACCGAAAACAGCCAGAGTGTTCTCACAAAGAAACTGATATAAAAATAAAGGTCAGGATCCTGGCTATACCTGGCTCATCCTTGGCCAGAACCAGCCCAGCAAAGACACAGAAGAACTTTACCTTGTGCTCCTTCAAAGGGCCAGGAAGGGTGACATTGACACATGGTATGCGTCAAAACACAGTGCTTCCTGTTCTTTGGTATTAGCTATCAGACTTGGGTTTACTTTGCTTCAGGCCTGCAGGTGCAAAAAACACTTCAGGAGCAACTAGTCTAATATACCTTCAAGCCTGTGGTCCCTACTCTGCTAGCTACCAGCAGATCTCAATGCAAGATTTAGCATGATTTATGTCTATCTATTTAATGTTTTTTAATAACATGTCTATTCATTAAATCTTTCAATAAACAGATAATTTTAAGAGAAGTTAGAGGTGATGGTGTGGTGGAAGGGCCAAATTATACCTGGAATACATATCCTAAATATCCACCTGAATATCCACCTTGCCCACCCCCCCACCCCCCCCTTCTCCCCTTCTTCCCGGGTGGAAGAAGTGGGAAAGCAGACAAAAGCCTTGGCGCCTCTCAGTCCACCACAGAGACAACATATTTGGGGTTATCATACACTCTACTTTGTTTCCGGTAAACAGAGGTCACTATGCTGGACGTGCGCATCTCCCTTTTTTGGTGAAATAACTTGGGATTGATTCCAGGGATGTTTTTCATCTGTTGCTATTGGTTGACAACACTGGGTCAATATGCTTAAAAACCCCAGCCTTGTTTGTTTGTTTGCTGCTACCGCCTTTATTTTCTCTGCTACCCGTTTGTGTTGCTTTGCATCACGTAACAGGGGACTTTCCCCATGAACGGCAGACCTGACCCTGCCTGTCTGCCGCACCAAACCAAGGCACTGAAAGGCTTGCCCCACGCTGGGATAGAGCTGCCCGCCTAAGCTCAACCCAACTCAAGCCTGTTTGACTCTGGCAGAGTCTAGGTGACATCCTAGCAACGACTTTTCGACACTAGGACTTGCCAGCCTGCCGCTCCAGCCCGAGGGCCAACCCCTTTGCCGTGCGCCACAGCTGATCGGACTGCTCCAGCCCGGAAACCTGGATCTTGCTTCGTCCAGGTGCTGACTGCTCCCATAACCTCCTGAGAGCCACGGAGGGTTTGCCTTGCATCCGTGGATCTCCTCAGACAATGTGCTCTATTGGAGCTACGCAAGCAGCAAAACCACATTGCATCACCACCACGTGGAAGGCCACCACGTGGCACGGACTCTATTTTTCTTCATTTAAGTTTCTACAGATACTTTTGGATTATAAATACTCAGACTCCAATCAGTGAGTAAACTAAGTCTCTTTTCTGAATTTCGTGAAAGTCTATGTTTAACCTTTAAGCGGCAGTTTGTGCTGCAGGACTCTCTAGTTGTTTAAATTTTCTAAAACGTTTCCTAAAATAATTTAAATTAATTTGATTAAATATGTACATTCTGTAAAGATAGTTTTACTAACCACATAATAGAATCTGTGTGTTAATTGTAAATAAGTTTAGGGGAATTTTCTTTATTTAATAAAAATATTTAATACTTTTATATCGGCCTCATTACAATTCACTTATAACCCAGATTCAAACCCCTCCCTAACAGATGGTAACTTTTGGTATGCTGTCCTGATTTCCCTTGGGTGTGAAAAAACGACTAGAATGAAAAGTCACTTAGTATTTGGCCACTACTAAAGCTCCGACCCACCAGAGCGGAAATTTATCACAGTGAAATGCAAAGCCAGGGTGGGGTGGGTAGGAAGGCACTAAAATGTCAAGACTGTACATCTAACACCAGCATAAAATTCATACTCAGGTAACAAAACTAAGCTACTAAGGTCACAGGACCTCCACTGAGACAATAGTCTGATGTTGTAGATTTACTTTCTGGTTGCCAGAGCACTGTCTATCTGTAATGAAGTTTTCCAAAACATTATATAGTTTATTTAAAAAGTCATTAGTGGCCTGACAATAACTAGCCATGAAATCCACGATGTCATTAAGACAGAAACCAGTTTTAAAGACATTCATTTTTCTATTGTCCATGTAAAGTCAGTCTAACAACTGCCAGATAAATCCCATCCACTTTACCTAGGTATTACTGCCAGGGAGTGGGCATAGTATGATTGTGGACCCGGACAGATAATTTTCTAAACTGCAATTTTCCAGATTCACGGAAACGTCTCTAGTCCCAGTGTAAAATGTAAAATGAGTGTGTAACCAAAGCAGCACCTGTCACCTTGATTTTATAGGCTGGAACGATGACTAGAAATGCCATCAATTGCCTTGTATTTGCAGGCAGGATGTTGTTGCTGAAGTTGGGTGACCATTCTCTTTCACTGTATCTTTAAAGTAACTCCATACCTAGCCAGTAAAGTCACAGAATGAGGAAATACATCTCTTCCAAATCAAACTGGTCCCTTGATGCAGAAAAACAGACATTGTCTCATGCTGATTTAGAGGCCTGAGGACCAAATTATCACTTCTCTAACTGCTAACCTTCAGGGTGTTTTTAGTTTTTTCGAATATACTGTTGCTGAATATAATTAAATTATATCTAATATAAATTTAATATTGGAGGAACAGATACCTATTCAACAGGACTGAGCAAGAAAGTGGAAAACAAGAAAGAAAGAACTCTGACTGATCCAGTACTTTTCTGACAGAAAAACATAGCTCATTTGTCCATAGGCATGGTGGTACATTAGGGAGTAACCTATCCAACTGTTGTTGAGGAAAGCACAGTCATGAGGTTGTCATAAAACAGAATGGTGACTGTGGCACATTCATTGCCTGCTGCAATATTTGCTGCATATTAGAAGTTTTCTGGGAAGGTGAGGAAGGTTTAAATAGTGTGTCTCTGGACCCAGCTCCTTGGATCACTTATCTATGTGTGGACATTGATGACAATTCAGATACAATGGATAAATGGAGTTCTGACACACGGGGTGCCTACTATACATTTCAAATACAATGTGTATTTTCTGACAAATTCATTACTGCTTTCCTCAAGAACATTTGAGTAGGTTACCCCATAATGTGCTATCATGCCTATGGGAGATGAGAGACAGAAACAGTTTTATTTACTAAAATCATATGCTAAGTTTGTCACAAAAATCATTTGGTTAACATAAGGGAAAGAGAGAGGAAATGAAAAAAGAATAAACTGCATCTTACTCTCTGAAAACAGCATTCATCATCAGTCTCTTAGTAGTGATAAGTAGCAAGTTAGCTTTTGCCTGTTTGTCTCCTGTTAAATTATGTTTAGTTCTCACAGTAGTTCTAGTCACCTTCTTTCTTTCCACACAGGATATCTACTGGTAGATGATTTATTCCAGCACCATTTAATAAATCACCTTTTTTTTATTGTTCACAGAGTTTACATGCAGTTATTTTTGTAACATGAGAGAAACTGCACTACACAGAATATTTTTGGACATTTGCTCTGTCACATCTTTTCTAACTCTAATACTTGCAGAAGATGAGTTGAAGAAAGCAGTTTATGAGCCACATACAGACAGTGCTAAAAGAAGACTGTCTTGTGATGGGAGCAAACTTATGGGACTACAGCTACAGTAGTAGGGCAGCAGCATTCCCAAAGTGCAGAGAGATGTTCATATGAAAAACTAGGTGATAGGCCTTGGAGATGATGGCTTTGTATCTCTCCCAGAGATCAGCTCTTTTTTTTCTAGAGCCTGTTTCTGATTTTCTTGTACTCTCATAATAGCTTGGAGAACACAACATGAGATATTTTCCCCTACTTACATATAGAAGAAATGTTCAGGAAAAGGTAAAGTTGCATGCTGCAGATCTTGAGGCCTCCAGACACTGAGGAGAATCCTTCAAATTCTTTGCCCTTTTTTCTCCCTTCTTCGTGAGACACCATCATCTCTCTAATTTTAAGGAAATGTTAATTTAATTGCTGATACTTCTTCTTTCAATCAACTATTTACACTGTTTTCAGATTTGGCAGTGGACTCATGAGGGACTTTTTCCCCTAAATGTACAAATAAGTTACTTCTCACTCTCATGATGTTAGAAGGAGGCATGTCAAGGAAAAGATAAAGGAAAAAGAACACAAATTAATCTAAAATTCTGCTTTGCATTCATTAACTTTTTGTAGGAATAAAATCTTGTCACAGATTGTCTAGTTACAATCAAGATGCACATCGCAAAAGCAATTCGTAAAAACTCTATGACCACACCCATAAAACCTCAAGAACAATACAAATCAAGTAGCAAGGCAAAATGACTCTGCCAGACAAAGTGTTTATACCTTTATTTATAGCTTTCTCAAAAAAATTTACTTCAGGTGGTTTTGGAATCGAGGAAATAGTTAAAAATATGAAAAGAGAAATAATGAAACTTTTTGTACTCGGAAAAAATATTCTTATGTCACAATAACTAAGAGACAATGAACTGAGAAAGAAATCTGAAATCCTGACCGAACCAGTAGGCGTGTCATTAAAATGGAACTGTCTAGAACCATCTATTCTTGAGCAGGTATGAACATAAGCAGAAAAAGAAATAATCAGAAATAGATTAAAAATGTTGGTATAAAAATGCCTAAAAATGAGGATAAGTGTAACAAGCTTCTGTGAAACTTGGATGAGAAAGCAGATCTTTTAAGTAATTTTTCCTCTTCAGAATAAAAACAACAACAATTAAAGAAATAATTAAAAAAAACCCTAGATTACTGGGAGATATTTACCCCTGACAATTTGTATTTTTCACAGGCAATTTTAAAGTGCCAAATCTAAGCTAAAGGCAAAGAACATTCCAGAGCAGAAGAAATCAACAGACAAAAAGCAAACTTTTAGAAAAAAATCAGGCAATTAAATTAAGGTCATCTACATCACCTTGTTTCAGGCTCCCACTATATCCTCTGCATTAGCATGGATGTTATGTGCCCATTATCCTTTTGCATTACACAGAGTAGATGGTGTTCATTTAATAGAAAGTGAGACACTGATTTTTCAAAGCCCAGCACAGGAAGGACATGGAACTGTTGGAGTGGGTCAAGAGGAAGGCCACAAAGATGATCAGAGGGCTGCAGCAGCTCTCCTATGAGGACAGGCTACAAGAGTTGGGGCTCTTCAGCCTGGAGAAGAGAAGGCTTCGAGGAGACCTTAGAGTAGCCTTCCAGTATCTGAAGGGGGCCTACAGGAAGGCTGGGGAGGGACTATTTATAAGATCTTGCAATGACAGGACAAGGGGCAATGGGTTTAAATTGGCAGAGGGGAGATTTAGACTGGATGTTAGGAGGAAGTTCTTTACAGGGGGAGTGGTGAGACACTGGAACAGGTTGCCCAGGGAGGTTGTGGCTGCTCCCTCCCTGGAGGTGTTCAAGGCCAGGTTGGACGACGCCTTGAGTGACCTGTACTAGTGGGAGGTGTCCCTGCCAATGGCAGGGGGTTGGAACTAGATGATCCTTGAGGTCCCTTCCAACCTTACTATTCTATGATTCTATGATTCAGCTGCAGCAAAAATTAAAGGTAAAGTGCCATGATGACAATAATCTGCATTATAAGAGTAGGCTTATGGGACTAGGTTGTGTGGTCATGCAAATAAAGTTGCACTATAGCATAAGAGGCAAACCTCTGTCCAGCATTTGTTTTACTTTGAGTACTTGGAAACTCTGTGTTTCCTTAATGTGTCCTGCTCTGTAAATATTTTCTAAAATGTAAACTGAAGTAAAACAAAGTAAAACAGAAGCTGTTGTATCATGGCGATGGCCTGCATAGGTAGTCAGCGGAATCGGAACCTACAGTGGAGGGTTGGTGACACTCAAACAGCACCTACTTCAAATCTAATTTCTGAATAGGAGTATGTGGCTGTGGCTGCAGAGTCATTAGTGTTCTTTTCCCACTCTTTTCCATCCCCTCCAATTTGTTCCACACAAGGTTTTTCCACATGAGTTACCTGGGTTTTCTCTTTCCCATTCTTCTTGACTGAGCAATGATAATTTTCCATTTTGAATGTCTCACTCCCATAGTTTGCCTGCCTTTTCTCAATACTTCACTAATAGCCAGATTTGTGCATGATGATCTCAGTTGTCAAGCATGGGTTCCTCCCTGCCTTGTCCCAGTTCTGTTGAGGTGTGTAATACAGCCTTCATCACTTCCAGCTGATAGTCCAGGTTTTCCTACCTCTACATTTCAGGCAAACATTCAGATAGATTTTTCATAAATGCTTCTCTTGTTCAGAGAAGAGATCTAAATTAGAAGCCTCTCTGCCTCTATCTCTCTCTTCATGAACTCTGCAGGACATTAAAATAAACTTTAAAAGGTGTTGTAACTTATAGTCCTAATTTTAGGTGGTACATTCACTATCTATAGTGCCCAGACAGTGACAGCAGAAATGGGAATTCCCTTATTCATCCTGGGATATGTATTCTTAAGTTTTTCACTGATGAAATCTAAGAAATCTACCTAGTGGTTATATATGGCAGTTCTTCCAAGCCTAGAATAACTGTATTTCAAAAGGGACAGCAAAAGATGATGGAAACTTAGTACAGTGGACTACCTCTACTTTCATAAGCAAATGTTCAAAAAGGAATATTTTGAATATTGGTATCCCATCTGAACAATCAGCTATACATACAGAGTTCCTTGTAAGAAATAGATTTTATATCAATATAAAGATGGATCTCTTTTTACTTCTTTGACACCCTGGTACTAATGGCTGCATTGCTTTAAAAGAGATTCAGCTACGTTATCATAAAAATAAATCTCTCTGGTGTTTTCTTCCATTTAATAGAAGTTAATAGGAATTTACCTATTCTAGATAGGTATCTTTGTGTGATTATTTGCAAAATCTCATACCACAGGAGTATATTAATATGTCACTACTTTCATAAAGACTATCACTGTGTGACACTAATTTTTCTATTTATTGAGAGCAAACCAATAATTTGTGTGGCATTACATTTTGCAGTTTTGTTTTCCATTGGTTATGCAGTGTTTATTATTCTTTTACATTAACTTTTTTTTTCTTAAGTGTTGTAATTTGAAGCTTTCTACCCTGATAGATCTTTCCTTCTGTCCTTCCAAGAGACCCTACCTAACAGCACCTAACCTGCCAAGTATCCTTTGTTGTAATATACTTCTGTCCGTCTTTATTCTCTTTTTCCATACATGCATCCTCTTCCTAGAATCCCAGATACATCCTAATCATTTACAATGGCATATCTTCTGTCTTTGAATTTTCAAGTGGCATTGTTTGTTTAATTAGAAGCACATCTAAATCTGCTAGCAGTAAAATACTGTGTCCATCTGACAAGTTGCTACTCCTTGTATGAAAAGAAAAATATCTCTTCCAACATAAAAATTTAATTAATACAACCCTGCTATTTCAATGCATTGCATAGCTACACAAAAATAGCCTCATCCACCTACTCCTTCTGTTTGATAGTTTATAGTAAACCCTTAGCATTAAATTAACCTTATTATTTTTCTCTTTCATCTTTGCCCAAGTAGCCAACCACACTGCCTCCTCCTGAACTTCAGAGCAGGTATGTGTACATTCTGCATCCACAGAGCAACAGCTCAGTGTGTTTTTCCGTCAACATGGGCTGGGTTCATCTATATTTAAACTAGACATGAGCATTGTAACTATTTCACATGAATGTCAACATATCCTGAAGCCTCAAAACTTGCCTGGGCACTTTTCAGAGGAAACAAAGTATGACCTGAGATAGTGACCTCATGCATACCAGTCCAAAATCAATGCAGACTAGACATGCATGTAAGGAGAAGCTTGCTGAGTAGGGATTAAATTGGAAGAACATGAAAAGGCAGTATTTTATTAACAGAACAAAATGCCACACAACATAGCTAAGTAAGTAAATAAAAAAAATATGTAACAGCCCCATGATTATCATGTAAATTGAGATTAATAATACTAGAAATACTTGCCCCACGCTCTTCTAATCAACAAATAGAAGATTACAGGGTGATCAGTAGGAAATTTATATATGATTATTAATTTCTAGATTACATAGTAACTAATTATAGTAGCAATTTGAAGGCATGCTAATGAGTATGAAATCATTTGGCAAAAAGTACATAAATTAAAGGCGCAGCATGCCCTAGAATTGTGTACATGATCAAACATGGATATAAATGGATATAAATGTAACAAAATAATGAAAAAAACCCCAGGTATCTAAGTAATATCTTTTTTTAAACACTAGGTATATTTACAAGATTTAGTAGAAAATATTATTCAATATGTATTGAATAATCATGAAAATATCTGTACAAGTTCATTACTCTGGAAAAATGACAATTCAGAGAAAATCTGAAAGCCTAAGCAGTGTTATGGACTCTGAGAGAATCCTCTTTTGAAAGTGTAAAACATCTGGTGATGTGATGATTGTATTAAGAACTGAGAAGTGTCTCAACAAAGATCATCCCAAACAATCCACCTGACATATCATCTCTGCCCACTGAGACAGCAGCTGCCCAGGGGGTGTGGTGGGTAGTGGACAGTGCAGCACACACAAGATCCCCACAGGAGATCCACTTATGCATTGTTGATGTGAGACAGGTGGAGCTACTATGAATGAACCAGGAACATAATAACAGCCCCAGGCTATGCCAGCTTATGGCAAGCTGGAGGTAGCAGCCCAGAACATCTCTCTCCCCTGCCCCTGCACCAAAGAAGGACCATAACTTGGTAACTGTCTTCCTGCTCGCTCTTTCTCACTTGTCTCTCTTCCTCCCTTTTATTTCTTTTTCTGTTTTGTTTGCTCCATTTTCTCTCTCTTTAATAAATAGTCTCATCTTGATATATGATCTCATTTGTGTCTTAATTTCACTCACAGGAATGTTCAAAAAGAACTGCATCTGTTTTCCAACTTCTGTACCAAGACAGACTCAGGGTATTTTTGTGACTATCACTCCTAATTAACTTTAATGAGCAATATATAGGACAATCTCTGCCCTTTCAAATGTGAGCACAGCCTTAAAAACTAAAAAATAACGTGAATTCTTCCTGAAAATAAAATTAATAATATTTTCTACTTCAACCAAATGTAAAACTAGTTTCACATAGGGACACCAATAGTATGACATTCTGACATAGTAGGCTATGCAGCAACTGTCTTGGGTGAAACTACTAGGGAATGAGCACTAATGAAACTCAGAACTTTACTGAGAAGCCAAGTTCACTTGAGTTTGCAATCTTAAGACAGTTTTAAAAATAATCTTCATAAGAAATTGCAATAAAGCACTTAAAAAAAAAAAAAAAGATAATTTATTTCCTGGGAAAAACAGAAGAGTGGGTCATTTCTTGTTAATAGAGGAGAATATTTGAACAGTCACTGCTATATCCAGTCTTTTGTTTATCAAAGTCTGCTTTCTTCTTCAATTTGAAACAATAACAATGACCTTTAAAATCAATGAAGACCCTAGCAGGTATGAAAAGAGAGGAAGAGAGGTAATGGAACAGAGGATACACTCAGCAGCATGTAATTAGGAGAGTAGAAAAGTGGAAAAAGAATATTTAAAAAGAAGGAATATAGAAAGAGTGTGGATGATACTATTCTAGCTGCATAAACCAGCTTTTAAGTTCTAGTTATAAATGCTAAGCAAGATCAAAAGACTTGTTCTCAAGTCAACCTCTCGACATACCATGCTTTGCTCTCACATTAATAAGGACTTGGGAATGTGCTAGAACAGAACATTAAACTATCCAGTGCTGCTTAGCCCTATGGATGATGCATCAGGAAGTCTTACACAATAGATGAATTCTGCTTATCAATTAGCAGTTCTCATAAACTGTGAAGAACACCTAGAGAATCAGGACATACATCATTTGATCTGTGAGCAGAAATTATTTATGGAATTCTAGAACTGCCTGATTTCTTTTGAAAGTCAGCTTGGGAGGAGACCTGTCATGTAGAGTTCTTTCCCCTGCAGCACAGAAGACTGGTTTGTTACCCCTCTGGCATCACTCAATCTCCTTAAGCTGGCACAGAAATGTTGTGAGCCAAGGAATCACACAGGGAAGAAGAAATGGTTATTGAGTAGCGCATTTTGTGAAGTGAGTGATAGAGGGATCAAACACAGGGCTGTTCACAACCTCAAAACAGATTAGGAAACCTGAAGGTATTTCTTTTCGTTTTGTGCTAGTATTTCACACCTTCTCTGCAGGACTTTTCTCCAGGGTTTTTTGCTAGACAAAGCTTAGTAATGAAGTGACTTCAGTACTGCTGTGAAGAGCTCAGTGAGGCCGGAGGTGGAAATGGATATATTGGGCTGCAAGAGGCAGTTAAAGTATCAGACTACATAATGACTTCTATGTCTTATATTATACTCTGCCAGCATGTTTCTCCTCTTGGTCTGAATTTTTATTTCCATATAGCCCTCACTGATGTTTTCTTAAAAAGGTTCTCACACAAAGATCACAACTGCAGGGACCCAGTAGCATTAATATATTAACCTCATCCAACACAGACACAGAATTGCTGTATTAGCCAGCATTACACCTGAGTTAAAAAGTCCCATGAGCTCGGTGTGACTTGATGACTTGCATGACTTCACTGCTTCCAAAATCCTGAATAAGGGTAACTATGGGCTCTCTTCCACCCTTCACTACAGAATGAAGAAAATTCTAACTTTTCCCTGAAGTCCTTATCCTTTTCAGAGAAATCCACCTGCTGTATTTACTTTACACCCATTTATCACAAATTGTAACAACAATTACTCAAATTGTTAATCACTCAAAGGGTTTTTTTCCACAATAGATTATGAAAAAAAAAAAACCAACAAAAAAACCCAAGGCTTCAGGTGATAAAATAACTACATGGGAAATGTATAGTGTAAGAACTCCCAAACCATCACAGAAGGACAGAAAAGGACAATAGCATAGGAAATCTGATATTTGTATTTCAAAAAAATAAGTAAAATTTTGAAAGAATATACTTTTCAAGACACATACGCAAGACATAAACAGAAATGCCAATGCAGAAGGTGAAATAAATATGAAACAGAAGAAAGGCAGTTGTGAGAATGAGTGAAATATCATAGAATCATAGAATGGTAAGGTTGGAAGTGACCTCAAGGATCATCTAGTTCCAACCCCCTGCCATAGGCAGGGACACCTCTCACTAGTACAGGTCACTCAAGGCCTCGTCCAATCTGGCCTTGAACAGGGAGGGAGCAGCCACAACCTCCCTGGGCAACCTGTTCCAGTGCCTCACCACCCTCACTGTAAAGAACTTCCTCCTAACATCCANGTCGACTGTGCCACACAGACTTGCAAAAATGCCAAAAATAGTTAAATGTTTCACAAAAAAAAAAAAAAAAAAAATAGAAAAAGATAGAATGGAGGGCACATAAGTTTCTAGGCTACTAAACAATGAAAAGTAGTAAGAACTTAAAGACAGACTGTTTGTAGTCCAGAATGATGAAATAGATGAAAGATAGGGAGAAATGCATAGAAACAGAAATCTTAAATGCATTGTGAGGAAGAACAAAACCTCACACAGTAAGTTAAGATGTATTTTAATGTAGTGCAAGTTCTAGTCTTCAAAATAACAACCATGACAGATTTAACAAATTTTGTTTTATAAATGGTGAAATGTAATTACACGAGAAAGAAAAAAGATTGTTAAAGGCAGGAAAAACAGACATGAAATAGTGGAAAAAGGAATGAAAAAATCAGAAAAGATAATAGCAGCTTGATAATAACTGCTGAGAAATTCATATTGAGACCTGTCCAATATTTGTGACAATATGTTTCAAAGACAGAAACTACAGAGAACTATGATTGATAAAAAGAAGTAAAAATTGGCCAGATCTTGGCTTGAATCTGACTCCGGTGAGATATTACAGTGATAAGATTGCAACAAAACAAACAGACGTTACAGTGTCAGATATGTTTTTCAATTGTGTCAAGATGGGTTCTTTCCAAATATTGGTGAGGATAAGGCCAAACAAGAACAAAAAGACAACAAAAGACATGTCTGTTTTAGAAAAGGTAGATAATGCACTATAGGAATTCAAAACAGATAGGAATACAAATAAATCAGTTCACTTGGAATCAGCTTGTAGAGTATACTGTCAAGGACTACAGATCAAGATTCAACTGTGAATGCTAGAAATTGCTACAAATAAATTTTACTGTTTATGTGTCTTTTTTTTTTTTTTTTTTCTCCAGAGCAGTGCTTTTTCCAAACAGTTTTAGATGATCAGGAGAAAACTCAGGTGGTGTGACTCCATTATACTCTGTAGTGAGACATGGCAAGAAATCATTTGACAAAAATAATCTGTGAAGTCATCTTTATATGGCTTTCTTCAGCCGTAGCACCATGGTAAGTGGTTCTCATACACCCTCTACTTCTGCTATTTCTGACCACCTCTCCACCTTTTATGAGAGAGCTATTTTTGCAGCTGCGTGGTGGCACAAAGGAAGGAACTGGTGAGTCCAAATAAAAGTCCTTTCTTTCTATTACTTTAGTTTTGAGCCCGATGACTTAGCCAAAACAGTTCACCAGGTAGCGTGCAACTGAGAAGACAAGATGAAGGGGCCAAGGGGAAAAGAAACAATCAGCTGAAGACTGCTTAACTTGGCGTAACTCTTACTTAGCCCCAGTGGTTGAGGTGATAAGGCACCTGCATTTCCATCTTGATTTTATATGCTGCTTATCTTCATATCAAAGGTATTGTCTTTGCTTTGCCCACATTGCACTTGCTCTTGCTTCCTCTTGCCACAACTTTTTATTTTATATTTTCAGCAAACATAAACCCACCAAAATGTACATTTTTAATATCATATTTCCTTTGCATCATTACTTCTACCTTCTGGATTTTTAATGCTTTGTGAAAGCAAAGTTTAGTACATCTCTCAAAAATAATAAATTGGGATGCTAAATAAATACTTGAAAGTGAATTCTGAGTTCCCAGCAAATCTTGTCATGAATGCCTGTTTTCAATTGGTCAAATCATTACCCACTGTCAGAAACCATTAGTGTGATACTTTTTAAGAGGTGTTCCTTACTCTGTGCTTATTTAATGATTTTGGATTATCAGAAAACAACTTGAGACTCAATGAAATTAGCATTACGCGTAATAAAGCTAGGTAGTTAGATGCTTCTTTCTGCTGATATGGTACAAATGGTTCCTAGAAAGCCATGCCTATAATTTAAATGGTTTGGTGAGATCAAGGTAATTTTTCTCTTCTTCTTTCACTCTATTCTCACCACAACTGGTGAAAACATTTAAAATTAGTAGACTTTCAATCTACTAAAGGACTTATGGTTAAGTATGTGCCTCAGTTTTGGTTAGTCAACAAAGCACTTAAACATTTCTTTAGTTCCTACTGACATATATATAAACTGAAATACATGCTTATTTGCTTTCATGAAGCAAGGCTCAACTGAGAAATAATTTTGAAATTGATTTATCCAAGAAAAGCTTCAAGCTGCCATCTGATTCCATTAAAATTCATTAAAGATTTTATCCTGTTAAAAATCCCTGAGTATAGCTGCAGAGATTAAACTGTCAGCATTTGAAACCTCATCTAAAGGTAGAACCTTTCTGTAAAAAGCCTTTAAATAAGTATCAAAGCTATCATATTATGTTCAGAAAATAACTTGATTTTTTTTAAATAGAAATAATGTAATGAGATTAAGATAAGCAATATTTGTAATACTGCTAAATAAATGCTAGTAGTCCTTTTTAAATTCATGAAAACCACTTCTCACTGAATCTCAGAAACAAGATCACCGATTATTCTCACATCTCTTCTCAAATGTACAATACATCTTTGTGCTGTCTCTTTTCTTCTATCAAGTATTACAAAAGAAATAATTTTGGTAGAACAACAGACTGTAGAACAACAGATTACGCTGTTGAAAACCTTCAATATTTATAGTGAATAGAGTATCTGTCAATAGTCAAGTAGAAGTTATTCCATCCCAAATAACAGAAGAGTACTGAATAAAACATTTGATGTTTTAATCTCTTGATTAAGCCTAGTAACTCTACTATCTGTATCACAATCATAATATGATTGTCATGTATTCAGCTTTTTCCTAACTTATGAAGACCTGTCTGCTTGTTCCTTTGTTAAGACCCTTGCTCATCCTACATGACATTTGCTAGCAACACAGTCTGGCACTGTCAGGTATTTCCACTGACAGAAAAAGGAGGTGGTCAGCTCTTCAGCCTAAAGAGCATAAATTCACTCAGAAACAACTCGCCATGTGTTCCCTTAGTCACCTGCACCCTAGAACTTGTATCTTAGTGGGTTTTTTATGTAACTTCATCAATGTTTGTTTGTGAAATCCCTGTGCTCCCTTACCTACATTCCATTCTGAATTACAGTAATTTCCTTCTTTTCAGTATTCCCTAAGTTCCATCTGCTCAAATTCAGATAGTAAAAATAACTAATAAACCCAGCTAAGTCCTCACTAAATAATTTCATCTTTTTTCCATTGATTTTAGAATCATATTCATATCTGGAGTCTGTATCAACCAAAGCTTACATGAACTGCTGGCAGTACAGATGCACTGACACACACCAAAAAAATGCAACCACATGTGTATTTATTGCCCATGGGATTTGAAGTGGACAGAGATGACCAGGAAAGTTATGTTGTGAGCCATGGTATGTTCAAATTCAATTTCTCTCTTCAGTAGTTTCTTATAGACTGGGCTTCTCAGTCCCAAGTGAAATGTTAATCTGCCATTCCCTACTAGAATTTCAGAAGGAAGCTGGAAAAGGAAACCATGATAATGCTCTCCTTTGAGAGTCTCCAGGACTCAGAAACCTTCAGCAGCTCTCCTCAGCAGTCACCTGGAAGTGCTGCCCTGACACTCACTATCCCACCCACTCTGCATTTCACTCAGGAAAGTGTTTTTTAAAACTCTCTTTGGCCCTGTATCTCTGCAATTATCTACTATTTACATTTGTCATTTTTCATATATTATGCTTTTCTAATCGAAATAATGCTTTTTAATTGATATGAAGCCATTTGGCACAGTTTTCTATTAATTTTTGACTAGCAGAGTTCTCAACTGTCTAAGTATCATTGGGAGATATGAACCTTGTTCTAGGCAAGGAGAGTGCCTGGCTGTCTAATGAAAGGGTGTGTGAAAACAGAAGCAGATAAGAAACACACAGCATATAAACATAAGAACAGTTTCTTATAACATGAAAGCAGCACCACTGATAAAGTAGTTAATACAGAAAAGAAACTGAAGAGTAACGGTCACAAAAGAGGAGTAACCAAACAAAGATCAAAACCCTATCCTCATGCTACAGGACCTGCCATGTAGTTGAATGCAGCCCAAGGCTGAAATAGAATTAACTAGGAAAAAAAACCAAATAAAATACATGTTGTTTGGGTTTTTTTTTTTTGTAAAATAGATTATATAAATCTATGTGGCTTTCATGACACAGAAAACATACATGAAAGAAAAATATGGAAAAAAAGAACTGTTCAAAATGACAATAATGCTATTTAACCCCTTCCCCCCCTTAATTTCCAAAATAAGTGCAGAAGGAGCATTATTATGCTTTTTGTCCTCTCCCTCACCCTAAACTCCAATCTTCCCCCTCCTATTTCTAGCTAATTTGCTGCAGACAAACACGGGCACATCTGAGAGTGCAATGCCAACAAGAACTATATTTAAATGTGGGGAAAATATAAGTGCAGACCCAGTAAATAACATAGATTACAGATATATTATGTAATTAATACATTCTATTAAGGATCAAAAAGCTGTAAAAAGTCATGCCTTATACCACACCTAAAAGAAAGATCGTAACTTTATTCTTCTGTATCTGTTTATGCATTAGAATATCACATCAAAAGGAACAGAGGTTCCCGTTCTCAAAGCATAGCTATAAACGGAGAAGCAGGATGTTCAACAGAGGATGTGAACCCAAGTGTTTGCCTTACGAAGCCCATCTGGAGCATCTGGCAACTGTGAAGAGACAAGCCATGGCAGAAAACAAAACCTCAGAATTCATTTAAATAGAAAACTAGTGAGAGGTCTTTCTTGCTCTATGGTGTGCTGATTAGAGGTCAGCTCCATATCCCAGATGGTGTGCCCTGTGAAATCAATAGGAAAACTCATCATGTTTTCAACATAGCAGGATCAACCATTAGATTCATAAAGGATAGCAGCAGCTACAGAGTGCTATCTGCAATTCCCGTACAATCTTCTGATCTTCTACCTGTGTTTTCTGTTACCTGCAAATATACCTCAACAGGAGAAAAGCTAGAGTCAGAGCCAGTGAAAGCCTTTTGCACAAGATGAATAACAACACACATGCAAAACCATCCACAGCATTTCGGACAAACTGAAAGTATTACAAGAATTGCCTAGAGTAATGACAAGGAAAACACTTGGTATATTTAAATGGTAATGTTTAAAACTGGATTCCAAGTTATAATAATAAAAGTAATTTTAAATACAACTTATAGTTGTTGGGTTTTATATATAGACATATACAACACAGGAAATGCAAACAAACACGTAATACATTTTGTGAAATTTCCTAAAATGGAGAAAGGACAACATCAGGGCTACAGATAATTTTTCTGTAGTTTCTTCTTCTACAAAATTATATTATCTACTAACCTTGGAGTGCAAAATTCATGTTAATTTCCACTAGGTTTGAATCAGTATCTAAACACTGATCTTGCAACACTAAAGTGTGTTGTTACTAATTTATCACAACAAACCAAACGACAAACCAGCCAACCCCAAAAGTATGCAGATTATAGCTCATACAAAGCCTCTGTCATCATAGAAATACCCATATGAAAAATAATCATGGCAAAAAGAGATAAACAAACGTGTCGAGAAACTTTTAGGTATAAGCCTTGATAAAGTGAATTTGTTAATTATAAAAATAATTTTTCTGCCTCATGATGTACTAAATTCAAACCTGGCACAGAATGCTCCATTTATTTTACTGACTTAAAAGCCTCTCCTCTTCCTAAATCAATTTTCCCTCTGATTCAAGCCACTATACCTCATTCTTCTGGGACTCACAACAAACTGTCGGTGTGTCAGTTACTTATCTCCTGAAATGGTATTGGCTTGAATTCCAGTTGTCAGATTTGACATATAATTGAATAATCCTAATTTCATCTCTATAAAGTTTCTAAAATTACGTAAGTCTGAAACCTGGATACCAGAATGGGTATGCACCGAACCCTGACTTTCTAAAAGTTTTCATCTTGAACAGAACTACATGACAAGTGTTCCACTCCAGTTGTCCAGAGAAATCATCAGAATCATAGCAAACGCAAGCTGGAAATGAGATCTGCCTAAAGGCCAGAGATCAGCTACCACATATAGCTGTCATGTAATTAGGTATTTGGCAAGATGAATGAACTACTGGTGAGCTTATGTGTTGCTGAAGTCATCTACATTCATATTCTGTATTGCCCAACATTCACTTCACTATTTGTTATTGTTATTTTATGCTATACAAAAGCAATATAAAAGGAAAAATAAAATGCACTAAATGAACTCACGTGTAAAGCCTTTTATGGGAAACTCTTCAGGGGTGAATGTGACAAGCTATGTAGCATATATGCTTGGACATTTATCTAGAGTTTGCACAGATCTATAATGATCACATATCAACCTAATTTTTACAAAAAGCCACAATTTTTTTTTTATGTTGGTTCTGGGGTTTTTTTCTGATGATGTTCATAGTTAAATGTGCAAGATGCATGAGTAAAAATTATTTCCATTTTCTATTTGAAAATAGTTGCTTGAACAGTTTTATGGTTATGGATTTATGCTCCCATTCATAAAAGCACGTAGGTGTAGGCATGGCTTTCAGTTTGCATGTAGACACAACCACAGCCACTGAAACATTGCACCTTGTGACTAACTCCATTTGCTTTAACACTTGCTTAAAACTAATAGACGTTAAAGACGTTAAGTAGGTGCTTAAGTACTTCGATTAATGAGTCTGAAATAATTTTCATGTACTAAACAGTTCATGAACTGAACTGTAAACAAAAGAATGAATCACAGTTATATCATTTTATGTTTGTTCAGCAAAATATATATTTTATTTGTAAAAAAGTTTGAAAACCATACACTTTCATACATGAATACAAAAACAAATTATAAGAACTCTAAAATATGTTTTGTCACCTTCAGTAGTGATCAGATTGCAAAATTATGAGCAGAAATATTTTGAAGGCTTTTATATCCACTTTAGCTCATGTTTCAGTAATGATACTAACCAACAGTAGGATACAGAAATATAAATCAGGCCAGCTTGGAGTTTTAAAGTAGTAAGTGCACCATTACAGAATGAATTTAGAGAATTTATAGTATTTTAATTAAATTAATGAATTACAGAACACAAGAGAACAGATTAAGAAAATAATACCTTACTTCACAGCAGAAGATAGCAGCTCAGGATAAATATAGAACCAGAGAATACTTTATATTAGAAGAGATCTTTAAAGGTCATCTAGTCCAAGTCCCATAATAAAGGTATATCTAATGTTGCTGGATTCAATATTTTTCATATTTCTATTCCATTTTTATAAATTCTACTGTCATGCATGGGAGCATTTAGCTTCCAAAAACATTACATTTAGCCATGAATATAAATATTTATAAAACATCTGTAAAACTTCTGGCACTGTTGTGCCAAAAAGCAAGAGAGAGAATGCCAGCCTCTTGCCTGGAGTTAACTTGGGTTAAATCTAACTATGTATTTCCTAACAGAACTAGGCAGATACTTCCAGAATAACAGAAATCCTGAAAATTAGTGATCATGAGATGGCGGAGTTCAGAATCTTGTGTGGTAGGAACAGAATCACAAGCAGTATCATGACCTTGAACTTCAGCGGGCCAAATTTAGCCTTTTCAAGCAATTGCTAGGGGAAACCCCATGGGACAACTATTAGAAGGCAAAAGGGCCCATGATAATAGGTTAATATTCAAGGGGCAGTCCAGCATGACTGATACAGTTGTGGGTGTTTATTACTTATAAGGATTAGGAAGTTGATAAAGTCATCTGCAAGCAGTTGACAATCACAATCACAGGCCCTACTTCTCATGGGGGATTTTCACTATCCAGATATGTGCTAGAAGGCCTCAGCCAGCCACAGTCCCAAAGGATCCCCTGGTGCATTGGTGATAACTTCTTGATGCAAATGGTGGATGAGGCAACTAGGAGAGGAGCAGTACTGGACCTAATGCTCACTAACAAGGAGGGTCTGGTTGAAGTAGTGAAGATTGACAGCAGCCTTGGCTATAGTGATAATGAGATGGTGGAGTTTAGGATCTTGTGTGGTGGGAACAGAATACCAAGCAGGATCACAATCTTGGACTTCAGCAGGGCCAACTTTGGCCTTTTCAAGCAATTGCTAGACAAAATCTCATGGGACAGGTACTAGAAGGCAAAAGGGGGCATGATAGTTGGTTAACATTCAAGGACCACTTCTTTCAAGCTCAAGATCAGAGCATTCCAAGTAGGAAATTGAGACAGGGAGCCAGGAGACTTGCATGGTTAAGTAGGGAATTGCTAAGCAAACTCAAGTGGAAGAAGAGAGTCTACAGATCATNGAGGAGTCTACAGATCAGGGCAGGAGGAGCTGGCCACTTGGGAGGAGTATAAGTCTATTGTCGGGAGGAAACTAGGAAGGCTAAGGCCTCCTTGGAATTCAACCTTGCAAGGAAGGTCAAGGACAACAGAAAGGGTTTCTTCAAAAACTAACACTAGAGGCAATGCTGAATGAGGGGGGTGCCCTGCTGACAGAGAATACAAAGAAGGCA
>WBNM01016513.1:17958-32826 GCA_013399055.1 Ramphastos sulfuratus | reverse complement strand
AGAGAGAGAGAGAAAGAAAGAGATAGAGAGAGAGAATAGATAAATAGAACCTTGAGAACTGGAAGATTTCTTTTGAAATCCAGTGTGAAGGTGTCAGAAAGGCTGCCCAAAGAGCAGCACTCTGTTACTCTGCTGAAACTGAGGCATGTGCATGTAAACTCCAAAGCACTCGAAGCACTACTGAGAATTTCCTGCTCTGCCTACAAAAACTGTTCTGTATTTAAAACTGCTCATTGCAATGCAAACTATAAAGAATGTTCTCCATGTAAATGCCTGTGTTCCATAGACAAAACACAGACTATTTTGAAAAGGCATTTATAAAATGATGAACCCCTCCCCGAGTATCATGGTGCCTGCATTACCAGAGAGCTCAATTAAATTATTTAGCTTCATGCCCTTATGCAACTTAAGGATTGTGTTGTAAGTGTATTAAAGAAAGAAGACAGAATCACAAACAAGTTTCATGATGTTTCTGTACTGTGACAAAGGGCTGAATATTTGAGCCACTGCGAGGAATAGCAGCAGTTATGGAGTTTTGGCATGCAAAAGAGTCCAACAAAATTCTCTGGTAGGCTCTTAGTGCCTACTTAAAATAGAAAGCAACTGCTACATTCAGGCATTTACAGTGAAACATTAGAGCAGGATTCTAGGATTTGAAGTGGCCTCCTGGAGAGCTGGTGAAGGACTTTTGACAAAGGCATGGAGTGACAGGATGAGGGGAAAGGGCTGCATTCAGGCATTTACAGTGCCTGAATTGTGATTTGCAGTGCCCCAAATGTACTGACTGCCAGTGCAGTGAGATTGTCTGCTACGAGGACAGGCTGGGGGAGCTGGGGGTGTTCAGCCTGCAGAAGAGAACCTGCAGACATAGCTAACAGCAGCCTGCCAGTACCTGAAGTGGGCTACAAGAAGGCTACAGAGAGACTGTTTGCAAAGGCCTGCAAGGACAGGATGAGGGCAATGGCTTCAAAGTAGAGCAGAGCAGATTTAGATTGGATGAGAGGAACAAGTTCTGCACCATGAGAGCAGTGGAACACTGAACAGGTTGCCCAGGAAGGTGGTTGTGGCCCCACCCCTGGTGTGACAGTTTAAGGCTTATTGGAATATTCTAATAAGAGAAATTGGTACTTTCCTGAGATCTTAGCCCAGAATCTGAATGAGAGGGCAGTGGTTGTGAAGGAATAACAATGACAAAGTCTGTAACACTCACTGGTTTGCTAAGAGGTATAAAAAGCCACTGTATGAATAATTTCCCTCTCTTAGCTCTTGGGCACTGGACCTGTTTGCTGTTCCTTCACTTCTCTCTCTAACTAACCTTGACTGACCAGATAACAGGTAACCTTTGCTGGTTGATTTCTATCTGGGGAGATAAAGGGAGATCTTGGCCCCTTCTAGGCAGTTTCTTTGTCTAAGAGGAAGATTGGATTTCTGTATGATTTCTAAATTGTATGGAATTGTAAACACATGCAAGTATATTGTGTATATGTGCTTGTAACTGAGCTGTGCTCTAAAGCAGACCTCTATTGGACTTCCAAGCCCTATGAGCTGGGCTGGTAAATTTTAATGGGGGAGGGGGAGGGGGAGAAGTTCCCAACCCACCTGGAGATATTCAAGATGAGGCTCAACAGGGCTCTGGGCAACCTGATCTAGTCAGTGGAGAATCTCTCTGATTACTACAGAGGGGGTTGGGCTCAATGATCTCTGGAGGTCCCTTCCAACCCAAACCATTCTGTGATTCTGAGATTCTCTAATGACATTGTTCTTACAGGGGGTGTCTCCATCTCCAAACGTGGGCTTGGGCTTTCTGCACCATTAGTCTCTGGAGAGTTAATCAGCACAGGCCATGGAACTTTGAAAACGAGTCATCATAGCCTTTAAAAGCCTTTAAATCTATCACCTTTGCTAGGGATGGAAGTTATTGGCTTGGCAAACTACATAAAGGCAACTCTAAAGGGAGCCAGCTAGCTCAAGGAGGCACTTGCAATTACAAGGAAATGCAGTTCTACCTATCAGGAATGACTTTGTACTGAAAATTTGCCTTGTCAAAGCACACAGGTTTTAGTAACCTCTCTCTATACCTGAGCAAGCTGCTTGCAAGGAAATACAACACATCTGCAACAATTTTCCACAACCCCATGCCAAACCTAGAGAACATTTATTTCTGTGTGTGGACCCATTCTTGCATTCATCATGAGATAGTTAACTGACCCTGGGTTTAGCTGGTGCATTTCAGCTCTGTTCTATAAATAGTCTCCAATATCAAGAATACACAACAAACTATAGGTTCTAATAAAGTAGGCTAATTTTACCTGTCAGAACAGCATTATAGGTGTCATTTATAGTTTAATATTAAAGATAGCATTTAAATTACTGGAATAATCAAAGGAAGATCAAGTCTGGCTTTCTGTTTTTATCACAGAATGTCAGGGGCTGGAAGGGACCTTGAAAGCTCATCCAATCCAACACCCTGCCAGAGCAGGATCACCTAGACCAGATCACAAAGGAACACATCCATGCAGGTCTTGAATATCTCCAGAGAGCAAGACTCCACAACCCCCCTGGGCAGCCTGTGCCAGGGTTCTGTCACCCTCAGACTGAAAAAATTCCTCCTCATGTTTCCATGGAACTTCCTATGCCTCAGCTTCCACCATTGCCCCCTGTGCTGTCATTGGGCATCACCCAGCAGAGCCTGGCTCCAGCCTCTTAGCACTCACCTTGCACATCTTTATAAACATAATTGAGGTCACCTCTCAGGCTCCTCCTCTCCAAGCTCCAAGGACCAGTTCCCTCAGGCTCTCCACGTAAGAAAGATGTTCCACTGCCTTCATCACCTTTGTGGCTCTGCACTGGACTCTGTCAAGCAGTTTCCTGAGGTTCTTCTTGAAGTGAGGAGCCCAGAACTGGACACAGCTTTCCAGATGCAGCCTCAGCAGGGCAGAGTAGAGGGGGAAGAGAACCTCTCTTTGATCTACTAAGCACAGCCCTTTTAATCCACCCCAGGTACATTCAGAATTACAAGTCTGTGTTTAGCTCATGAGAAATAACCTAGAGGGTTGATACTTCTCACTAGGTTAACTTGTTTAACTATTGATTTTTGAGCATCATCATAGCTTACATCATAGGACCATAGAATCATAGAATGGTAAGGTTGGAAGGGACCTCAAGGATCATCTAGTTCCAATCCCCTGTCATAGGCAGGGACACCTCCCACTAGTACAGGTCCCTCAAGGCCTCGTCCAACCTGGCCTTCAACACCTTCAGGGAAGTTGTGGGGGAGAGTGTCCTCCACAACCTCTCTGGGCAACCTGTGCCAGTGTCTCACCACCCTCACTGTAAAGAACTTTCTCCTAACATCCAGTTTCAATCTCCCCTTTGCCAGTTTAAATCCATTACTCCTGTCTTTACAAGACCTTGTCAGTAGTCCCTCCCCAGCCTTCCTGTAGCCCCCTTCAGATACTGGAAGGCCACTCGAAGGTCTCCTTGACGCTCAAAGCCTTCTCTTCTCCAGGGTACAGAGCCCCAACTCTCATAGCCTGTCCTCATAGCAGAGCTGCAGCAGCCTTCTGAGCATCTATGAGAGGTGGGGCATCAAACTGGAAGTGTTAATATGAATGGTTTGCAAAATCAAAGGGGAAAAAAATCACAAAACTTCAGAACTTTTTTTTTCCTCTCTACAGAGCTCAGCTGGTTTACATTGTACATTATTAATAAGTCTAAAAGTTATGCTGGGTCTTTGCAGATAGCTTATTTATTATTTGATTATTGGTGCTAATTCAAAGGGATATAAATGTGATGGCAAAAAAAAAAAAACTTATTAGTGTGTTTATAAAGACTTATTGCAGAACTTCAGATGAAAGATAGGGCAGTAAGTTGAGAAGAGAGTGCTTATGAATGCTTTAATTGTTTGGGGCCATAGGAAATGAAATCAGATAAAAAAAAAAAAAACTGAAAAGAAAAAAAAAAGACCCAATTTTGCTCACTTTTGTTCTTTGATCCACTGATTAACATTTGCAACCACTAACTCACTTTCCTGATGGAGGCAACTGTTGTCAGTTCGTGCTGCTTCCAGAGACTGGCGCAAAGTTTCCAGCTGTGGATGCAGGGAGATCAAAGCATCTGATGGACTCCCTAGAACACACTCTATCTGGAATACTAATAATAGGCTCTCCTACTTGTAAAGAATCAAGTCATTTTTCTCCACTCCTTCAAATAATCAGGGTTTCCTTGTACATGCTATTAATTGATTCAATATGCTGGAAGGAATGTCTGAACTTTTCCCACGCCTTACATTTACCCGTTTATTATAATATACACTGCTCTACCTCCAGAGGTTCTTTTAATTGAAATCAGATTTATTTAAAAGAAAAAAAAAAAAGGGGAGGGGGGGGAGGGGATTATTTTAACTTGCTATGTTTCAGTTTTATTCTTTCCACTTTTTGTTTTATTTTTCTGCTTTGTGTTTCATTAAGATTAGCTCTTTGGTTATGGCTCATTGCACTTAGAATAAAAAAAAAGAATGTAAAAAAAAGAGATGGAGTTATTTTGGTATGTTCAACATCAAAATAAAATAGAACAGGGAATGCTGGAAGATTGAACAACCTAAAGCTTGGGAGACAAATGCCTTCAGCTTTACCTGAAAGACTTTCACCTTTAAATCTCCAAATGGAGTCAAATGCAAGTCAATGGTGGTGAAAAGTTGGGGGAAACTGAGAGATATCTGAGATATCTGAGGTCTGTGTAAATTGATAAAGTTATTGGAGGTCTCTGTGCAATTTTCTTTGGGGTACCTTTCCTTAGTTAACATCACAAAAAGCATCACAATAAGAATTCTCCCTGCAGGCTCCTTAAATGGCCCAAATCTTGATATTGTCTGTAGACACTTCTCTATCCAACTGCCAGAACTGCAACTACTTCAAGCTCACAATAATTAATAATAATGCAGAAACTAACTTCTGGAAAACTAAACCCACCTTTAAACTCTGCAAGAGCTACCAAAACCTTTTGTTCAACAGACAGGAAAGCCTGGCTGAAGAAGTAACAAGTTAGAGCAGAATGCATAGGTTCTGAATCCTTTTAGCTGTAATAGGCTGAGAAACCATTATTAGCCAAATAGAATAGTATTAGAATACAAAGCCACATGTAGATTCTTAAGAGCAGTGTGGAAGCTTCATGTTTGCAAAGGAGGACACACACTTAAACTTGCTACTTCCTTCAATAACATTTTACCACTGTCAGAAACAACAAAAATTCTTATCAAAAGCATTGTGCCCTTTGGAATGCCATTCAAAACAGCACCCTCCTATCAATGGCACTTACAACTTGTAAGTAATAAATCTCTAGATACTATGCATAAAAGCATCTTACTGTATCAGTATAGGTTATATACAATGGAAGACACAACATAGAATCACATAATCATAGAATGGTAAGGTTGGAAGGGACCTCAAGGATCATCTAGTTCCAGCCCCCTGCCATAGGCAGGGACACCTCCCACTAGCACAGGGCACTCAAGGCCTCCTCCAACCTGGCCTTGAACACCTCTAGGGAGGGAGCAGCCACAACCTCCCTGGGCAACCTGTGCCAGTGTCTCACCACCCTCATTGTTAAGAGCTTCCTCCTAACATCCACTCTAAATCTCCCCTCTGCCAGTTCAACCCCATTGCCCCTCATCCTGTCTGCTCTGCTCTAGTCTGAAGCCATTGCCCTCATCCTGTCACTGCAGACCATTACACAGATGCTGTAAGAGAAATATACTTCTTTTAAAAGATATTTAAAGCATAATCAGGTATTACTAACCCAGACACCACTTAAATTGTCCCTGGTTGCATTTGTAATTCTGTGCCATTAGAAAAGCAGGTTTAGTAATTGACATGTTGCCATTACCTGATGTACTGACAAGGAAGATAAATTATGTCAGACAGATGTTGACACAAACAGGGTGATTCTGTAAGGTTTAAGAAGTTACAAATATGAGTGGTTTATATCTATCTCTCCATATATATACACACACATTTATATGTGTTTAAATTGCAGTAATTTGAAACAGAATACCAATTAATTAAAAAGTTTAAAAGATTAGGAAATCAAAACAGTTATAAAAATAATATTTTAACTTCAGATGCTCTGTCCTCGAAGAGCAAAGAGAAGTATCAACTGATGTGTGTGCACAGTGAAACTCACAGAATCACAAGTTGAGAAAGGAGGAAAAGAAAGATGTATAGTGAAGTGTTTCAGTGTGGAGTCAGTCAAGGCTCACATTAAGCCCAGGAGCACAGAAGCACACCAAGGTGCACTAACACCAATGTAAAAAATACTGTATGTAATTAGAAGACAATGGGCATGGAAACACACATATTGTAACATGCTTGAATAGAAAACTGGCATGAAACCATCAAAGTCATTCCCACATGTGTCCTAAGAGAGAATCACAGAATTGTCAGGTCTGGAAGGGACCCCAACAATCAACCAGTTCCAACCCCCCTGCCATAGGCAGGGACACCTCACACCAGATCAGGTTGTCCAGAGCTACATCCAGCCTGGCCTTGAAAACCTCGAGGGATGAGGCTTCCACCACCTTCCTGTGCCAGTGTCGTATCACCCTTATGGTGAATAACATCCAATCTGAATCTCCCCACTTCTAGTTTTGCCCCAGTCCTATCCCTACCTGTCACCCTAAAAAGTCCCTCCCCAGATCCCTTGTATTCCTTCAGATACAGGAAGGCCACAATAAGGTCTCCTTGGAGCCTTCTCTTCCCCAGCCTGAACAGCCCCAACTCTCTCAGCCTGTGAGAGAACTTGAACTCAGTTCCTCTGCTGACCCAGTGTGCTGAGATCCTTCACTTGCTGTGAATTAACTGAAAGAACTAAGGCAATGCAAAGCCCACTCTCACTGGCAAGCTGCTTTAACTGCATCAAAGGATTCCATTCTGCAGCATGGGATTCACCACACTTCCCAAATGTATTCAAGGGGCTATATTGCTGTCCTAGAGGCATGCTTTTGCAGCCTGAAAGTATGTAGCACTTGCCACAGTTAATTTTATCCGATTTTAAGGTATTTTTGTGTCCTCAAAGGGAAGGCTGCTGCAGCTGCAGAGTGGATACTCAATGATGAGAATGGATCTGCCTAATAAGAAACATCAGGCTCATGGGGTTCAACAAAGCCAAGGGCAAGGTCCTGGACCTGGGTCAGGGAAATCCCTGGCATCAATGCAGGCTGGGAAATGAAGGACTGGAGAGTAGCCCTGTGGAAAAGGGCTTGGGGGTACTGGTGGGTGAAAAGCTGTCCGTGAGCCGGCACATGCACTCGCAGCCCAGAAGTCAACTGGGCTATGTCAAAGGCAGCTTTGAAAGCAGGTCAAAGGAGGGAATTCTGACCCTCTACTCAGCTTTCATGAGGCCCCATCTGTAGGCCTGTGTCCAGCTCTGTAGCCCCCAGTGCAACAAAGGCACAGACCTGTTAGAGAAGGTCCAGAGACCACAAAATTGATTGGAAGCAGGCTGCCCTGAGAGGTCCCTGTGAAGACAGGCTGAGAGAATTGGGGTCGTTAAGCCTGGAGAAGAGAAGGCTCCAGGGAAACCTTCTTGAGGCATTTCAGTGCTTAAGGAGGTCCTATATGAAATATGGGGACAGTCTTTTTTAGTAAAGCCTGTTGCGACAGGACAAGGGATATGGGGTTTAACCTAAAAGAGGGGAGATTCAGACTGGATAGATGGAAGAATGCTTTTTAAATAATAACAGTGGTAAAACACTGATCCAGGTTGCCCAGAGATGTGGCAGAGGCCTCATGCCTGGAGCCATACTAGATCAGGTTGGCTACGAGCAACCTGCTCTAGTTAAAGATGTCCATGCTCACTGCTGGGGTGTTGGACCAGGGTCACTTCCAACTGAAAACATTCCATGATTCTTTGATCTTGACTTCCAAAAGCTTTTATGAAGCTCCATTCCTAAAAGCTTTCTCTGGACATAAAGCAGTCACTAAAACAGGACCCAGTTTCACGATGTCAAATCGCTGATGGTGCTGTTACACAGCCAATATTTGTGCTGAAGATGTGTACAGGTGGTAACTTCAGTGCAAACATGGAGTTCTGAGTCTGTGCCAGCAAACACAATTTTCCTTTAAAGGTAAATGGAAGTATGAATAATAGCATTTTAAGTTGACAGTGAGATTGTCCATAAGTATGGTGGTCAATATACTGTATTTTAACAGCTCCCTAGGATGGGCAATCTGTTTCTAATAAATAAAAAGATGGTCATTGTTCAGTATATAAACCAGTTGCTTTGTTTTTAGAAGGTCTGATTTTCTGCTGCTCTAAACTCTGAACATTCATAAGTCTACAGTTTCTTTCCAAGTTTGGGCTTTTGGAAATTATTCTCAGTATTTGGCTTTATTCTCTGTATTAATATAAGTTAGTTTCAGTTGCCTAAGGAAGATTTCTGAAACATGAAGGTGTTGGCTTTGATCAGTCCCTCTCTAGGCATGAGTATTTAAGGAAGATGATTTCCCTTCACATCTCTAGAGCTGACCACAGTCAGTTAGCTGAAGTGTGACAGGTGAGTGCAGGGAGGTGAGTGGAGCATGGTGCTGTAATCTTCCTCTTAACTTTTGCTTTGGAGGTCATGGTGTGACTTTAGAAACACTTACAGTACATGTTTGCTGCAGGAGCTGTGATTTTACTGTTTTCAGAACTTTTTTCCTGCACTGCTTCACAGACTCATAGAATCAGTTTGGTTGGAAAAGCTCTTTAAGGTCATTGAGTCCAACCATTGAACTCTACCAAGGCTGGGGCTAAACCATGATCCTCAGCACCACATCTCTGCCTCTCTAAGACACCTCCAGGAATGAGGATTAAATCACCTCCCTGGGCAGCCTGTTCCAATGGCTGAGAACCCTTTCAGTGAAGAAGTTTCTTCTCATATTAAACCTAAACCTTCCCTGGTGCAGCTTGTGGCCTCCTGTCACCTGATATTAGGAGAAAAGCCCAACACCCAGCTCACTGCAGCTTCCATTCAGGTAGCTGTAAAGACCAATGAGGTCTCCCCTCAGCCTCCTTTTCACCACACAAAACACCCTCAGCTCTCTCGGCTGGTCCCCACCAGCCCTGCTCTCCAGACCCTTCAGAAGCTTCACTGAACCTGCTCCAGCCTCTAAATATTTTTCCTGGAGCAAGGGCCTCCTTCCCCTCATTTCCTCACCTTCAGCCATGAAGATGCTGCTTGTGTCCACAACACATAATGACAGAAGATTGAATATAGCAGATTGTGACTTTTCTGAACTGAAAATATAGTGGTTTGCTGGGAGAAGTGGTGTCTGCAATGCTGCTGTGGACAAAACCAATATACAGGAGAAAGAAAGACCCAGCCTTAAAGCTTAGGTTGGAAGGAACCCCAGAGATCATCTGCTCCAACCCTCCCTGCCATGGGTAGGGATGCTTCTGAACCAGACTTGGTTGCCCAAGGCTCCATCCACACCACCCTGACGTCTGCTATAACATGCCAAGCAATTATCAGTGTTTTCAGTAAGGAATCAAAAATCTCTTTAGTTTTAAGACAAGAAACTCAAAGTTTAGCGCTCATTTGCAGTACACATCTGGTGTCATCTAAGAGAAGGTTGTTTGAAGGAATGCTGTGTGGGCCTCTCAGAGCAGAAGTCCTGCACTGTGCACAGGGGTGAGCTATTGTTTCAGGCTCTCTGCAAGCTCACACANGCCTTCTCTTTTGCAGGCTGAAAACCCCCAGTTCCTCCAGCCTGTCCTCGCAGCAGAGCTGCTCCACCTCCCTGATCATTTTCGTGGCCTTCTCTGGATCTACGCCATCAAGTCCATGTCCTTCCTATGCTGAGGGCTCCAGAGCTGGGCACAGCACTGCAGGTGAGGTCTCAGCAGAGCAGAGCAGAGGGGCAGGATCCCCTCTCTCCATCTCTGGCCACACTGCTTTGGATGCAGCCCAGGCTGCCCTCGGCCTTCTGTGCTGCAGTCTCACACTGCCTGCTCCTGTCCAGCTTCTCGTCCATCAGCACCCCCAAGTCCTTTTCCTCAGGGCTGCTTTCTGTCACCTCCTCTCCCAGCCTGTATTGGCAACACTACTTGGATTACAGCTAAGACTTGTACCTGAACAAGCAAACAAGTGAGCACATTCACTGCTGTGAGAATATTTCTATCACGAGTGTGATGTATTGAGTCACTTGATGCATCATGTCAGCTACCCGCGCACAGCTCCTCAGGTTTTCCCTCACTTTAAGAAAGAATGTGCAGTTTTGCTTTAAATCTACTGCAGAGAGACACAGCATTAATGAAAATAGACTTCTTGTGTAACAAAAGGAGTGTGGATGCAAGGAGCTCGACAAATAGATTTCTATTTTGATTTACATTTATATTTAACTTGCTCCTGTTCTCCATACAGAAAAGTTTTGCTTCATATTTTCAAATATAGTTTTCCTCTGCTCTCTCTAGACACTTATTATTATTCTGAGGTAAATATAACACAGTTACATGATCACAACACACAGTAAGAAAGATCTTAAGCCTGGTCTTACAATACTTTAAGCACGCCCTTAGAAACAGAATTTAAGTTATAGCACTCTGGTCCAAGTTTATTGTTGTTTCAGCCTTGTATTTTAGATTTTGTAGAGACAGTTATGGAGTTTCTATTTTCTCTTATTGTTGAGAGGAATATATTAATCTTTATTATTCAAAGCTACATCAGGAAAGGAGATGGCACCAGCAATTGCTGTACTAGGAAACACATCCTTCACAGCTGCTGAAATCTGTAAGGAAATCTCCCTGCATCCCTTCTCCATACCTGTGGAGCATTTTGTCTTCTAAGACAGGGAGTGGTTTTTTTAAGACAGCATATTTGAATCATAGATCCATAGAAAGATTTGGGTTGGAAGGGACCTTAAATGTCATCTAGTTCCAACACCCTGCCATGGGCAGGGATGCCTACTACTCAGGCTGCCCAAGGCCTCATCCGACCTGGCCTTGAACACTTACAGAGGTGGGGCAGCCACAGCTTCTCTGGACAGCCCATTCCAGTGTCTCAGAATCCCTCCAGATTTTTGTCCTGATATCTAGTCTAAATCCACCCATTTTAACTTTAAGACCTTTATTCTTTATCCTGTCCCTGCACACCCTGTCCCTTGGCATCTTTCCTACAGGCACCCTTCAAGTACTCTAAGGCTGCTGTGAGGTCTGCATCTGCCCTCCTCAAGCTCAAAGCCATTGCCTCTTGACTTATCACTACAAGACCTTGTAAAAAGTCCCTCCCCTGTAGCCCCCTTCAAGTACACAAAGGCTGCCCTGAGGTCTCCTCTGAGCCTTCTCCAGGCTGAACAATCCCTGCTCTCTGTCTTCATAGGAAAGGTGCTCTAGCCCTCTGACTATCTTTATAGCCCTTCCAAAACTCTTCCTTTTCCCCCTTAGGCAATTTGTTAGGCAAAGGGAGGAAAAAGAAAAGGAGCAATCCTGCAAACCTCCTTAGCAGGTCTAGGGAGGTTCTCTTGCCCCTCTGCTCTGCCCTGCTGAGACCACTATGTTCAGTTTTGGGCTGCCCAGTTCAAGAGAAATAGAGACCTGCTGGAGAGAGTCCAACAGAGGTTACAAAGATGACTGTGGAACTTGAATACCTCTCCTGTGAAGAAAGACTGAGAGCCCTGGGNTCTCCAGGCTGCAGAGCCCCAACTCTCTCAGCCTGTCCTCATAGCAGAGCTGCTGCAGCCCTCTGAGCATCTTCGTGGCCTCCTCTGGACCCACTCCAACACTTCCATGTCCTTCCTGTGCTGGGGGCTCCAGAACTGCACACAGGACTCCAGGTGGGGTCTGACGAGAGCAGAGTATGAGCTGCCCTGGGTGATCCTGCTCTGGTAGAAGGGATTGACTCAACCCCTGGAGGTCCCATTCAACCCCTAACATTCTGTAATTCTATGATTGGTATCTCTCCTTCAAATTCCTGGTAAGGAGGGTACCAAATGGATTGGCAACTTGGCATTTTAGCAGCATTTTTTTTTAGTTGGTGTCTGCACAGGGGACAAGGCTTTGAGAGGCTTTAAAAGTGAGGGATTATGTGGCATGGAGGGAGCAGAGGATTAACAAAGCATGGATTCTGATTCATTCTTTTGCCTGTCTGTCTGCCCTAGCCATGTCAGAGGGAGGCACAAGGTAATCTGTCTCTACAGCTACTTTTTTCCCTGTTCAGAAAGATGACATTTCTGAAAGACAATCTATAATTTTAGGGGTATTCATCTGCATCCCCTATTAGATCTCCACATGCTTCTACCATTTGAAATTCAGGTATGCTTTTGGTTTGCCAAGGTAAGAATCCAAAATTACAAGTCACCTCTGAAAAATCTAACCTGGAAGCACTTTGTTTAGCAATGCTTGTAATAAAAGATGTTGCTTGCAGGATGAAGAAAATTGGAATCAATTCAGAATTACTTTATAGGAAATGGAAAAAAAAAAAAAAAAAAAAGAAGAAGAAAAACAACCCACCAAAACTTACTTGAAATTTGAAAAATGGCATAATTTAATTATGAATTTTGACTCATGTGATTACTCTAAATCAGAAGCAATGCATTGCTCAATGCTGCAGAAAGTAATTGTGGAATTAGTAATTCATTACTTAATGATGTGATGTTTTAAATATCCCAGAGCACCCTAATGCAAATCTATCACTTCTAAAAAGAGAGTCATAAAACAGACAGGAGTTAAGTTGTTGGTTTTGATCCCTTTAAATATTCCCTAAAAGAAACATTGTACATTCAGTTGCTGCCCTTGGGAGCACATGAAAAACAAACAGCAATCGTAGAGTCATAAAATCCTGGAATGAGTCGGGTTGGGAGAGACTTTAAATCATAGAATCATAGAATGGTAAGGTTGGAAGGGACCTCAAAGATCATCTAGTTCCAACCCCCTGCCATAGGCAGGGACACCTCCCACTAGTACAGGGCACTCAAGGCCTCATCTAACCTGGACTTGAACACCTCCAGGGAGATTGTGGAGCACAGAATCACCCAACGTGATCTTTGATCATGTTGGGTGATTCTGTGATCCACAACCTCCCTGGGCAACCTGTGCCAGTGTCTCACCATCCTCACTGCAAACAACTTCCTCCTAACATCCAATTTCAATCTCTCCTCTGCCAGTTTAAACCCACTGCCCCTTGTCTTGTCATTACAAAACCTTGTCAATAATCCCTCCCCAGCCTTCCTGTAGGTCCCTTCAGATACTGGAAGGCTACTCTAAGGTCTCCTCGAAGTTTCTCTTCTCCAGACTGCACAGCCCCAACTCTCTCAGCCTGTCCTCATAGCAGAGCTGCTGCAGCCCTCTGAGCATCTTTGTGGCCAGAAGTAGTATGGTGGGGCACCCATTTGACATGGCCACCTGACTTCTTAAATCTTCTAGCTGCTGACATCCAGTCTCATAGCACTGCTGTGAGGCCACAGAGGAAAAAAACTTTGTTTCAATCTGAAGTTTTCTAGAGGTTTCTCCCTGTTAACCTGTGCCAGAGTGAGCAGTGAGAGAACCTGTAGTGCAACAGCTGCCTGCAGCCTCTGTGGGATGGCTGGGACAGACAGGATCTTCTTACAGATGGTGTTCTTCAGGAGCCTGGATGAGTGCCCCAAGATACCTGGGTTGATCCTATCTGATTCTAGCTTCTTATCTGATGAAATATGTCACTTTTGATAATTATGATTATATAATTATCTTAGACCAGCAAGGTTAGTGATTTGAGCATCTAATTTTGGTGAAGCTTGTGTGTGAATACTCTGATCTCCTTTCTTCTTGACTGGAGACAGAAGCATCATTTGTTGTTGAAGCCTCTTTCTCTACTGACTACTGATAAGCAGAGATAACCTAAGTTCCCAGGGGAGAATCATCTAATGGTAGCTCAGATTTGGTTGATCAAAAGAACATTTGGTAACCTCAGGTGATTAGATTAGTAAACAGAGAAGATGGTCCAACTCCTCACCTACCATCAGGTGTAGCAACAGTGCCAGGTCACAGCGTGGTTAGCCTTCACTAAAACAGGTCGAATCATACTGAGCAATCCATGGGTCCTCTTATTTATTGCAAGGGCAACCAGCATTTTCCCCCTAAATGCACAATCAACTTTCTCTCTTCACTAGAAGGAGAGGGGCAGACAGCAGGCTGTGGCACCACTGATGCAGCTGGAAATGCCAATGTTCCTCCCAAGAGCTGTCTTGTGCTTCAAAGCAAATAAACCACAAGGATCTATCTCCTGCTCAGCCTCATTTGCTGTGAGGATGAAGGCAGTGGCAGAATACAATGCTATGTTAATGTTCTCATTCCTTTCCTTTCTGACACATGGCAAAGAAAAGTGGCAGAGAGTTCATTGAAACCGGAGAGTCACCAAAAGGCTCCAGCTCCTCATAATTTGGGTGCCAGGCAGTGTAATACATTGTGCTGGTTTGAGGCTAATTGGAATATTTTAATAGAGAAAATTATACTATAGGCTGTGAAAGGGAAACACTGGTGATGTCTGCTTCACTCATAGGCTTGCTGAGGTGTTTAAGAATAAAAATACGAAACAAAGATAAGACACTCAGGCTAACAGACACTCTGGGGCTGTCTAGCAGCTTCTGGGCTTTCTCCTCTCTGCTGAGTAACCTCACTAACCACTTTCCTTCTAACCCCCCTGGCCGAGCCTCCAAACTCACCTTGCACGTAAGGCAAACCTTGGGGTAAGGTATGGGGGTGGGGAGAAGGTGGAAGGGTGGTTGGGAGCCCCTCCTGGGGTCTCTGATTTCTGGGAGGGGAGTTGTGTTTCTGTATTACCTTTAACTTGTCTATGTCTGTAACTATTCCTGTCTATTGTGTCTATCTCTGCTTGTACATTGTGCTGAGCTGTAAATA
>WBNM01016513.1:1670-17799 GCA_013399055.1 Ramphastos sulfuratus | reverse complement strand
AATCATAGAACGGTAAGGTTGGAAGGGACCTCAAGGATCATCTAGTTCCAAACCCTTGCCATAGGCAGGGACACCTCCCACTACACACACACACACACAGTATCACACACAGTATCACCAAAGTTGGAAGAGACCTCAAAGATCATCAAGTCCAACCTGTTACCACAGACCTCAAGACTGGACCATGGCACCAAGTGCCACGTCCAAACCTGCCTTGAACACCTCCAGGGACGGTGACTCCACCACCTCCCTGGGCAGCCCATTCCAGTGGGGAATGACTCTCTCAGTGAAGAACTTTCTCCTCACCTCGAGCCTAAACTTCCCCTGGCACAGCTTGAGACTAGTACAGATCACTCAAGGCCTCCTCCAACCTGGCCTTCAACACCTCCAGGGAGGGAGCAGCCACAACCTCCCTGGGCAACCTGTTCCAATGCCTCACCACCCTCACTGTAAAGATCAGTTCTGCTCTTCTCTAGGCTAAGCAGCCCCAGATATCTCAGCCTCTTCTCATGAGAGAGATGCTCCAGTACACTGCTTACCTTTGTAGCCCTCCATAGTTCCCTGTTTCCTTTGAATTGGGGAGTCTGGAAATCAAGGCAATGCTCTGTGTGTGACCTCACCAGGGCAGGGCAGAGTATAAAAAAGACAGCTTATAGGCAAAAAAAAAGGAGGAGGAAATAAGAATGAGGGCCTTTACTTTGAACTCAAAGTTGAGCTAATTTCAGTGTTTGCTAAAGAAGAGAAAAAAAGATGGGGAAAGGAAGTTTCTTGTGGAAATATAAAGGATATGCAAATAATGTGGAGGAAGACCAAAGAGTTTTTTATGGCGAAAGGCTGGCACAAGGAGGTCTGAGAAGTTTGGAGAAGGGACTATTATGTTGCTTGTGCAAACCCATGTTGTGTGATTTCCCCCTAAACAGTGAAGTTTTTCTTTGCTGCTATGCTTTGGGGAATAAAGATGAAAAGCCAGCAACAATTTGGCTATGAGTCTTTAATAAAGTCCAGGTTTTCCTTTGAGGTGGCTAAAAGAAGCACACTTTCTAATGCATGTTTTAGTAAATCCATAATGCATCACTAGCCTCATCTCCTTGCCAAGAGAATACCATGCTGGGGCTGCACAAAAGAAGTGTTGTGGATGCACATCACAAGGAAAAAGTGGTTGAAAAGAAAAACTATTTTTTCAGAAACTTCATATTCCTGAACTCTCTGCATGTTTCTGTTATGCAGTCATTGGGAGGAGGGGGGCGGAAAAAGACAATTAGACCCGAAGGTTCCCTGCTTCCTTCTGCTTTGCTTCCTTTTTGGTCTCAGAAGGTTTGCAATTTTGGCAGTGCTTTGAGCTGGCTTCAAGGAGGAGAGGTGGCACATCTGCCCATTCCAACTGTCCTCAGCTTGCTCTTGGAAGCAGCTTGGCAGAGCTGGCACAGAAGATATCTTAGCATCCACACGCTTCTCCCACTGCCCTTAGGTACCACTACAGCAATAGTGCATATACTTCAACACTGATTTTGGCCTGGACTGGAGGCTGCCATGTGTGTCAGGCTTGCTAAATTCAGTTTAGCACCAGTTTGCCAGGATTCAAGGTGAAGAAGCTGCAGGGTAACATGGTAGAACTTCCGTGATCACAGGAGTCTTTGTGTTCAGAGTGTAGGGCAGCTGGGTTATTTGCTTAGGTGGTAGCTTGAATACAGACTGCAGTGAACTATTTCTGAGCACCACATTCCTCAGTGAAAAAGGATTCACATCCTCTGGATTTCCTTTCACAGAAAAGGAATGAAATATGTTTAAAGTCATTGAGTCCAACCCTTGCCTAATTCTACCAAGGCTGCTGCTAAACCATGTCCCTCAGCATCACATCTCTGCCTTTTTGAAACACCTCCAGGGATGGGGATTCAACTGCCACCTTGGGCATCCTGTTCGAGGGCTTGAAAACTCTTTCAGTGAAGAAATGTTTCCTAATGTCCAACATAAACCTCCCCTGGTGCAACTTGAGACCATTTCATCTCAGTCTGTGACTTGCTACTTGGGAGGAAAGACCAATACCCACCTGGCTCCAGCCTCCCTTTAGGGAGTTGTAGTGAGTGAGGAGGTCTTCCCTCAGTGTCCTCTTCTCCAGACTAAACACCCCCAGTTCCCTCAGCTGCTCCTCCCCAGCCCTGTTCTCCAGACCCTTCCCCAGCTTTGCTGCCCTCCTCTGGAAACATTCTAGCACCTCAATGTCCTTCTTGGAAAGTCCCAAGTGAAGTAACTCTGAATCTATTCTGGGATGGATTGCAGAGAAAGAAATCTTGTGTTTACAAAAGCAAATCCCTCCACAAGTATGGGAAATGTAAATGCCATGTTTGCATGGCTGGCAAATTTCCACAGCAGCCCAGACTAATGTAAGCATGAGAGTGGTGAGACCCTGGCATGGGTTGCCCAGGGAGGTGGTTGAGGTCCCATTCCTGGAGGTGTTTAAGGCCAGGCTGGATGAGGCTCTGGCCAGCCTGATCTAGGGTAGGGTGTCCCTGCCCATGGCAGGGGGTTGGAACTGGATGATCCTTGTGGTGCCTCCCAACCCTGACTGATTCTAGGATTCTATGATTCTAAGTAGAAACAGAAGAAACCTCTTCACTGAAAGGATTCTTGGCCTCTGGAACAGCCTCCCCAGGGAGGTAGCTGAATCCTCCTAGCAGGAGATGTTTCAAAGAGGCAGAAATACGGTGCTGAGGGACAGGTTTTAGCCCCAGCCTTGGCAGAGTAATGGTTAGACTCAGTGAAAGGTCTTTTCCAACCAAAAGGCTTCTATGATTTTCTTTATTTTTGCCCCTCATCTAACTCCAACACAAACTATTTAAGCCCACACTTCATTCAATTCAGCTTATGCTACTGCTGCAGGCAAAAACGAAGTTGTCCTGTTTCACATTGTTCTCCTTTGATAGTCCTTGAAGGCTCAGAATGTGCCTTTGCCTTGTGCACACAACATTTAGCCACTTCCCCAACATGCTTCCTCTATCTTCCCATTACCTTTTCTCTCTGTCACCTATGGTTTAAAGGTGTAATTTCCTTCAATCTTAAAACAAATAAAAGCTGCTGCTGCAAAAATAAAAAAAGCCTCTACCATTACACAAGGCACACGGATAAGATCCTAAAACATAAATGTCATGAATCATAAAATATTTAAAAGGCATGAAAGTATTCCATTTGAACAATTTAAATAAACCCATAAACATACAATACTGAATCTCAATGGATTCAAAGTGCTGCTTGCTTAGTATCAATAACTGTAAAAGTGACACATGACATGGGCTGCTTCTGGAGTTGCTTTCCCATGACAGCTACTCCAGTTTCTAAAACAGGAAAAAAGGGAAGGGGAAAAAAAAAAAACCAACCCACAAATGTATTTTAACGCACAACCTCTCTAGTTTTATTTCTGTCTAGGTGAGGCTCTGAATATCAATTGAAGAGAGAAACAATAGGCAGTAGATAGCTACCCTTCAGGTTTACTAAAGCACTTTGCTAACTTCAGTACATTAACAGTCTCAGCTATTTAATACCTCTTCAGGTCTCTTCTCTTCTCCAAGGTTACTAACGCAATACTTTAATGCATTTGAAGTTAGTTTTCATATCTTGTTTCTTGGCAGAAGAACTCTGTGCAGAGTTTAGACAAAAAAACAATACCTGAACTTCTTGTAACTTTTCATTATAGAATAATAGAATCATAGAATGGTAATGTTGGAAGGGACCTCAAGGATCATCTAGTTCTAACCCCCTGCCATAGGCAGGGACACCTCCCACTAGAACAGGTCACTCAAGGCCTCCTCCAACCTGGCCTTGAACACCTCCAGGGAGGGAGCAGCCACAACCTCCCTGGGCAACCTGTGTCAATGTCTCACCACTCTCACNCAGGTCCCTCTGGATGGATCCCTGCCCTCTAGCAAGTCGACTGTGCCACAGAGCTTGGTGTCATCTGCACACTTGCTGAGGGTGCACTGATTCCTCTGTCCATGGCACTGACAAAGATGACAAACAGCACTGGTGCCAGCACTGACCCCTGAGGGATGCCGCTTGGCACTGGTCTCCAAGTGGACATTGTGCCCTTGATCACAACTTTCTGCCTGCGACCATCCAGCCAATTCCTTACCCAGTGATAAGGATTATGTGATCGTTAGCACAGAGGTTTCGTTAGTTGTCATCCAACAGTCGTAAAAAGCCACTATGGATATCAGAGTTATGGTCATAGCAGGCCTGGGCAGCAGCAAGCCACTTTGCTCTGCTCTGGTGAGACCTCACCTGCAGTGCTGCATCCAGCTCTGGAGCCCGCAACACATAAAGGACATGGACCTGGTGGTGCAGGTCCAGAGGAGGCCAAAAAACTGGTCAGGGGGTTGGAGCAGCTCTGCTACGAGGACAAGCTGAGGGAGCTGGGGGTGTTCAGCCTGCAGAAGAGAAGCCTCCAGGCAGACCTAATAGCAGCCTGCCAGTACCTGAAGGGGGCTGTAAGAAGGCTGCAGAGAGACTGTTTGCAAAAGCCTGCAAGGACAGGATGAGAGCAATGGCATCAAACTAGAGCAGAGCAGATTTAGATTGGATGTTAGGAACAAGTTCTGAGTCACGAGGGTGATGGAACACTGCAAAAGCTTCTTCGGGGATGTGGTTGAGGCCCCGTTCCTGGAGATATTGAAGGTGAGGCTGAACAGGGCTCTGGGCAACCTGCTCTAGTGGAGGATGTCACTGCTGAGTACAGAGGGGGTTGGACTGAATGAGCCTTGGAGATCCCTTCCAACCCAGACTGTTCTGTAATTCTATGAAGCAAAGGCTGTAACTGACATTTAGAAATTCTGCCTCCCACACCCCATGCCCCCACCAGAAAAACCCCAACCCCAAACCACCACCCTGCTGCAGTATATGTGTGGCACAACATCACAGAATGGTAGTGGTTGGAAGTAGGCTTGCCTAGATCAGGTTGCACAGGAATGCATCCAGGTAAGTTTTGAACATCTACAGAGGAGACTTCACAACCTCTCTGGGCAGCTTGGTCCAGAACTGTGGCACCCTCAGGGAAAGGAGTGAACACTTTGAGTTTGCACCCTTTGCCCCTTGTCACATCGATATGTAGAATGCGTTTGCCAGACTTCTGCATTTCTGCTGCACAGAGACATCTACAGTATCTTCTAAACTAGATGTCATGTTGAGGAGTCTGACAAACTCCAGCATCTTTTGTTAACAGTTCCCTGTAAGGCAGTGGTAGCTGAGTGAATCCTAAGTATAGCCTCTGAATCCTAACCACAACCTGTGCAATCAGGCCAATGGAAACTATGTCTGTGAGTTACCACTGTGGGCAGTGTAAACAAACAAACCAAAAAAAGGCATGTCAATAAGTGGTTAAGAGCTAACTCATTTTTCAAGGGCAAGAAGCAGCTGGTGACATTGCAGAGTCACAGAACACATCTGATTGGAGAAGACCTCCAAACTCATCCAGTCCGACCCTTGACCCAGCACTGAAGGGTCAACACTAAACCATGTCCCTGTGTGCCAGGTCCACAGGCTGCTTGAACACCTACAGGGATGGTAACTCCAGCACTGCCCTGGGCATATGATAAATAAAAGGAAGAAGGGCCCTTGAGCCAGCCTGTAGCTCAAACTGTGTCATTACCATTAAAGCTCAGGTGGTGGAAGAGCAGAATTCACCCCCACCTCCTTTTCATGGGCTAAAGGAGCTGAAGATGACAGTGGTGTCTGGATAGATGGGCACAGGGCAGTTACCCTTTCTCTCAGCAAAGAAGCACCTTTCTCTAATCTACTTCCAGCTCCTCACTGACCAGCTGACTAACAGTAACTCATCAGAAGACAAATGAAAGAAGCTGAACTCCACTCCCTTTTCTCTGCAGCAATGCAGCAGAATAAGATGGCTACCGTGATGCTGCTATGCACGAGGTAATTGGAATCATATTGGAGCACAGCCCCACACTGGCTTCCTATAAAACTCGATTTGTCTGCTGTCATAAATCTGTATCAGGAAATCAGCAGCATGTAAATTTGTGACAGTGTTTTATTTTGTACACTGGACATATTTATTAACATGACTTTGACCTGGAAAAAAAATGTAACCAAGAGCAATGGATTGAAAAAGTTATCTTGTATGTAAAGGACACACAAATCTCACCAAAGATTCCTTTGTTTGAGAAGGAAAATTACTTCCAAAACACAGCAAAAATGCTGTTAACTCCCTAGTTTTGCTTTTAAGAGACACAATTAAATATCTTTTATATGGTGGTCCCCTTAGTGCAGATAGAATCATGGAATCATAGAATGGTAAGGTTGGAAGGGACCTCAAGAATCATCTAGTTCCAACCCCCTGCCATAGGCAGGGACACCTCCCACTAGTACAGGGCACTCAAGACCTCCTCCAACCTGACCTTCAACACCTCCAGAGAGGGANTGGAACAGAATTTACTTACAAGGGCCACTGAAAGAAAACCTTAATGGTAACCATTCCAATGTGGGAAAAAAATTGCTTCTCTCTATATTCAATGGATATATACATAAATAAACTCCAGTATCAAAACAGTATTAATATATATATTTTGTTGTTGTTGTTAGGATGTGTATTCTGTAGAGCAAGGATGATGATTTAGTGTGGCTGGAAAACACACAATCAACATGAAGAAATGAAGTCTAGCTGAGTTCTTTGATGAACATTCCAATTCTAAAATTCTACTGATCCAGAAAGGGGGGGCTGGGGGGGGAAATAACATCAAAAAGCATTACAGAAAATAGTGGTGGTACAAGAAGTTCAGGAATAATTGGAAGCAGCATTCTTAATTAGCATACCATAATTTCTCAACATATCAAACTCGTCTAGGGGTTTATAGCTCTAATTACTTTTTGCACCTGATTTGCAAGTACCTGCAAAGACTCACTGGTCAGCCCTTCTTGGGGTTATTCCAAAAGTCATTTTGAAGCATTCTAATACTGGTATTGGATTGAGGTGGTAACTCCCCTAATAAAAGAGATGAAAACAAAACCTGTTAAGCAGGTATTTCTTTTGTATTTAGAATTGCTTGGCTGAGACACCTGGAGGATGTGTAAGCCATTCACCAAGACTTGGACAGACAGAGCTGGGCAGAAAGGAACCTAATAAGGTTCAACAGGGATCAGTGTGAGTCCTGCACGTGGGATAGAACAATAAACTGTACCAGTACAGGTTGGGAGGTGATCTGCTGGAGAGCAGCCCTGTGGAGAAGGACATGGAAGTGCTGGTGGACAGCAAGCTCTGCATGGACAGCTGTGAGCCCTGGTGACCAAGAAGGCCAATGAGGGCATTAAGAAGAGTGGCCCAGTAGATCCAGGGAGGTTCTCCTCCCACTCTACTTTGCCCTTGTGAGACCTCACCTGGAGTATTTCAGCCAGTTCTGGGCTCCCCAGTTCAAGAGGGACAGGGATCTGCTGGAGAGAGCCCAAGGGAGGGCTACAAAGATGCTGAAGGGACTGCAGCACTGCCTGATGAGGAGAGGCTGAGGGACCTGGGGATGTTTGGTCTGGTGAAGAGAAGACTTAAATATTTATAAACACCTGAGGCCTGAGGGTCAAGAGGGAGTGGACAGCCTCTGCTCACTTGTGCCTTGGGATAGGACAAGGGCACTGGATGGAAACTGCAGCATAGGAAGCTCCACCTCAACATGAGGAAGAGCTTCTTGACTGTAAGGGTCCTAGAGTCCTGGCACAGGCTGTCCAGAGAGGTTGTGGAGTTTCCTTCTCTGGAGCCTATCCAGCCCTGTCTGGATGTTCCTGTGTGGCCTGCACTAGATTCTCTGGTCCTGCTCTAGCAGAGAGGTTGGACTTGATGCTCTACAGAGCAGGTAACATCCTGTGACCCTGTGAATTTCTTTTGTTTGGAAAGAAGTGAGATGATGACTCACAACATGAGGATGATGAATTGTTGTATGCTCTGTCAATAATTGCAGAGTTTGTTAAACATCTGCTGCAGATAAACCTTTTGAAACAGCTGCCCAGGGTACTTTTCATGAAAGAGCAGTATAAAAGCTGGCAGAGCTCTTAGAGTTAGTGAAGTCTATTTTTGTTTTTCAAGCCTTGGAATACTGATAAAAGCAAATCCACTATTCAGGGTTGCCAACCAGATTGACTTAGGTGGCTGGTTTGCCATTAGCAATGGTCAGGTAAACTCATTGGGACATTGATTTCCAAAGAATGTGCTTAGATTTAATATTTGGAAGCTCTGAACAACATTTCACCTGGTAACATGACATTCAGAGTAAAAATTGAGCATTAAGAATGTACACAAATGAGTTTCAAGGTTTAATCTAAAAACCTCAGCACCACCAGTGGCTCTAACAGGGATTTGTTAAGGATGTAAAATTAGGCAGTTGCCTTAGCAATGATTTCAAATTAAATAAGAAGTCACTGTAAATAAAATAAAGCTGTGCTGTAAGAAGTGATTTCTGCTGTATCTGAATAGCAAGGGTTGGAGTTCTGAAAAGCAGTGGTTTGGAGAATCATCCAATGGCTCTTTGGGCAAGCAAGTCAATGTCAGCACCTAATGCAACACCGTAGTGACCAAGTGATGTGACAGATGACTTTTGGAGTACATCACATTCTAGCTGCAGAAGTAAAGGAGTTTGTGATGGTTTGGGAGTTCCCTGCCCCCCCACACTTTGTAAAATGACCCAGACTAGAACTCAGCTGGATGGAAGTTAAGGACTGAAGCTCTATTTATAGCTTAGCATGATATACAAGCAGAGATATACACAATAGGAATAGTTACAGACATAGACAAGTTAAAGGTAATACAGAAACACAACTCCCCTCCCAGAAATCAGAGACCCCAGGAGGGGCTCCCAACCACCCTTCCACCTTCTCCCCACCCCTATACCTTACCCCAAGGTTTGCCTTACAAGATGAGTTTGGAGGATGGGCCAGGGGGGTTAGAAGGAAAGTGGTTAGTGAGGTTACTCAGCAGAGAGGAGAAAAAGCCAGAAGCTGCTAGACCGAGATGCTGTGCCCCAGAGACTCCAAGCCCGAGTGGCTTATCTATGTTTTGAGTACTTATTCTTATCCACCTCAGCAAGCCCATGAGTGAAGTAGACATCACCATTGTTTCCCTTTCACAGCCCATAGTATAATTTTCTCTATTAAAATATTCCAATTAGCCTCAAACCAGCACAGAGTCACTCATGGAAAAGGAAGCAGTGACTTGGTTGTTACACAACATTTTGGTGGGATGGGAAGAAAAATGGGAAAGGGTTTGGGAATGAGCTGGAAAAATAATTGGAATTTTTCAGTGCAGACAATAATTCAATCTGCTTTCTTTTTCCAAAAGTAAATTGGGAGGTGATCCACACTCAAATCACAGAATCACAGAAACATTCAGGTTGGAAAAGACCCTCAGAATCATCAAGGCCAACTGAGAACCCTACTCTACAAGGCTCACCCTAAACCATATCCCCACGCACCACATCCAAACACATCCAGGGTTGGTGACTCCACCACTTCCCTTGGCAGCACATTCCAGTGTGCCACTATTTAGTGAAAAAATTTTCCTAATACCCAGTCTAAATCTGCCCTGTTGCAGCTTGAGGCCACTCCCTCTTATTCCACCCATAATTACCTGTGAGAAGAGATCAGAACCAACCTCTCCACAGCATCCTTCCAGGGAGTTGCAGAGAGCAATGAGGTCTTCTCTCAGCCTCCTCTTTTTCACACTACCCAGCCTCAGCTCTTTCAGTCACTCTTCACAAGACATGTTCTCCTCATAAGATCTATTCTCCAAAATACACTCACTAGAAGGAAATGTCTGCATTTCTTCAGTCTACCTGCAAAAGGCATAAGCACCTTGACAGTTAAGAGAAGCTGAAATGAAGAGAGTAACCAGAAGGAAGCAGGATGTGCTGCAGACCCCAGCTGGGGCATTGCTTTCACTGCCTGTTTAGGGGGAGCAGGCATTAGGCACTTCTGCCAAGATTCTCACTCCTCTCCTCTTGAAAGAATTCAATTGCTGCTGCCACCCCTCCACCTGGAACACCCCCATTCTCCTTCTGGCATGATTGGTTTATTTTCCTTCTAGCATGATTGGGTTTTATTGTGGCCTTGAACACAGGACATCATGGGTGAGGGAAAAGCTGGCAGATTGTTGTCAGTGGCAGCTGCCAGCGAAGCTCTTCGTTGGGTCTGTGATGTGTGGGGAATTTACCTGTGGTTTGAATAACCATTTTGGATGTCCGCTCCCTGGGAGTGTTCAAGGCCAGGCTGGATGAGGCCTTGAGCAACCTGGGCTAGTGGGAGGTGTCCTTGCCCATGGCAGGGGCTGGAACTGGATGATCTCCAAGCTGCCTTCCAAGTCCACCCATTCTACCATTCTGTGAATCTCAACAGCTAGCAGGTGGCAAGCAGCAGCCTGTCCCCCAGGAGCTTGGCACTTCTCCCACCCTTGCCAACTGACACAGTCATTCTTAACATAATTCCACCTGTTCCAAGTGTTTCAAGGCAGGTGGGATGGGACCTTGAGCAACCTGCTGTTGCCCTGCCCGTGGCAGGGGATTTGAACTGGATCATCTTCAAGGTCACTTCCAGCCCAACACATTCTATGATTCTGTGAATCTCAATGCAGATGTCCATGTTTAGGTGAAACTGAACTGCTGTGGCGAGTTAACTTTCCCCAGAAATTCATTAAATGATGCAGAATTATTTTATTTAATTAACATTTTTTGCTTTGGTAATTAATACAGGTCTAAACAATGGTCATGGCTCTGAACAATATCCAATATTTAAAGCCATATTCAAAAGGGAATCATTTATGGCAAAGAAAAGAAAAAGTTGCAGTAATATCTGGTGTGGGAGGAGGTGTCCCTACCTATGGCAGAGAGGTTGGAACTGGATGATCTTTACTGTCCTTTCCAACCTAAACCATTCTACAAATCTGTAAGTTACTTGAGCTTCCAAATTAGCTCTGATAAACTCCTCCCCAAGAGTTCCCAAGAACACTGATGGTTACATGTGAGAGGAGCTGTCTACAGATCTGACATGAAGCAGCAGGAAGCAAAGGCTGAAAAATACCTTTAATTCTCTACAATGAGGAAGTCTGTGGTGATGAGGTCCCTTCCAACCTTACCATTCTATGATTCTATGATTCTATGATTCTATGATTCTATGATTCTGTGTGCAAGTATCTGCAATGAACACATTTAATATATCCACGAGACAGAGGACAAAAGGACCTGCCAGACAACAGAGGTGTTTGAGGTAAGATCCAGCAAGATCCCAACAAATCCAGGCAGGTGAATAAAAAAGGGCTACTACAATTCCCTGTAGGGAAGTGATTTTGAATCACAGAATCACAGACACATCCAGGTTGGCAAAGCCCCTCAGGATCACCAAGTCCAACCTATACCCCTGCTCTACAAGATTCACCTTAAACCATATCCCCAAGCACCACATCCAAACGACCCTTAAACACATCCAGGGTTGCTGACGCAACCACCTCCCTGGGCAGCTCATTCCAGTGCCTGAACTGCTTTTAGCTCTGAAGTTCTAAGTTACAGGCTTTGGAATAGTTGACTCCCTTCTGCACAATACATAAACACAATGCAGGAACTTGTGTTCAAGGCATCACAGAAATGTACAGTTTTCCAGTGGGTATCAAGCTGTAAAACTCAGATAACTGCACCACAGCTGCATTGATTTATGCCACTTCAGGATTTGTATCATAAAGCTAAAATTTGTTTCAATACATATATATAAATGAGCATTCAATACACTATACCAACGCTGCTACAATCACTTATGTGTGTCTTAGGTAGGATGAACTCTGCTCATTCCATCTCTAAAATACACACATTGCAGGTGAAAAAAAAAAAGACTAAATAAGAAAAATGACCAAAACATGACAAATGGAGGTGTTCAAGACATTGAAGGTGTTCACCTCCCTGGAGGTGTTCGAGGCCAGGTTGGACGAGGCCTTGAGTAACCTGTACTAGTGGGAGGTGTCCCTGCCTATGGCAGGGGGTTGGAACTGGATGATCCTTGAGGTCCCTTCCAACCTTACCATTCTATGATTCTAAATGTTGACATAAATCGCAAACCAGAAGATTTTTCTTAATTAAAAGCAAGAAACCAACCAACAGCAACCAAACAACTGAAGGCATTGAGAAAGAAGGGCATAAATAATGTTTGCCCTCATGAATATCATTGAAATTATTTACATTTTAACATTCAAATAGAAAAGTTCATTTATTTACAATGATATGAGGACTTTCTCCTGTAGATTATAAGCAGTGGAATTTAATGCTGCTGTCTGTAATTGGCCGACACAAAAGGGGATTTCATGGCAATTAAAGACAGAGAGATTAAATGTGGTTTGTGTTAAGGTTAGGAACTGGAGCAGGGGAGATTTAGGTTGGACATTAGGATAAGTTCTTCACAACGAGAGTGGTGAAGCACTGGAACAGGTTGTCAAGGGATGAGGTGGAGGCTCTGTCCCTGGAGACATTCAAGATCAGCCTGGATCTGGCCCTGGGCAGCCTGATCTAGTTGGAGGTGTCCCTGCTGCCTGCAGGGGGCTTGGGCAAGATGCCCTTTGAGGGTCCCTTCTAACCCAAAACAATCTGTGAAGTTGTGACTTTCATATTTGTCAAACCACTGCACTTCCACAAGAAGTTCAGGCCCCACCATTTTTGTGCCCACACTGTTTTTTTAGTGAGGGCTGATTTAAGGGAAATTTCCTTACTGTTAGCAGTGTCTCTGAGAAGTGCAATTCCTCTGTCCCAGCAGCTGAGCTAGTTAGAAGAGCTGTAACATCAAATGTTGGTGTTTTGGGACTCCAACCAAGACTGAGATTGAGACTGGATTGCAATCTGCAGTGTGGAGATATTTTTTAATATATTTCTCTCTCCCCAAGTCCTGCAGACTCACCTTGCATGGTTAAAATTGCTTTTATCCTTGCTAATGAGTAATAAATATTATGGAGTAGCTCTCCAGCAGGTCTTTACCATCTGGTTTGTTAACTACATATATATTCAACTCCATATGTAAAGTATTATTGCCCCTAAATCAGTGCTGTTTGCCTGAGTTAAGAATTTGCTCTGTGTGTGCCTCGAATTATTACAATTGTTTTGATATTTCTTTTATGTACTTTAAAGTGGAATTTGTAGATCTCAGATTATTTTTTTAAGTAAAAAACACCTGGAAACAAAAATCTAACCTGATCTGTTTAAAATTTTTATGGACTCTCAGGCTCACAGAGTGACTGTGAATGAAAATGTAATTTCTTTAGTGCAAGGGGTATCACTTTTGTTTACAGCACATTCAAAAGGGTAACCCAAAGCTGTGAAGAATGTAGGTGGCCTTCCAGTATCTGAATTTGCTTTTCCTGGANGAAACAAAAATCTAACCTGATCTGTTTAAAATTTTTATGGACTCTCAGGCTCACAGAGTGACTGTGAATGAAAATGTAATTTCTTTAGTGCAAGGGGTATCACTTTTGTTTACAGCACATTCAAAAGGGTAACCCAAAGCTGTGAAGAATGTAGGTGGCCTTCCAGTATCTGAATTTGCTTTTCCTGGACCCCCACTTTTGGCACAACTCCCAGGCTGACTCTTTCAGAAGACACTGCTCCCATTTCTCAGACCTAGGGAGCCAGCAGTCAGCAATGCCTATAACATCTGCAGACAGCTCTACATTGGTCTTGAAAGGTCTGTAAGAGTTAGAGTGTAAATGTAAGCTCAGTGATCAGGCCAGGAGCTGAAAGGGGCTACAAGAAAGCTGCGGAGGGACTTTTTAGGGTGTCAGGTAGTGATAGGACTGGAGGCAATGGATCCAAGCTAGAGGAGGGCAGATTGAGATTAGACATTAGGAAGAAGTTCTTCAGCATGAGGGTGGTGAGAGACGGGCACAGGTTGCCCAGGGAGGTGGTGGAAGTTTTTTAAGGCCAGGCTGGATATGGCTCTGGGCAACCTGATCTAGTGCGAGGTGTCCCTGTCCAGGCAGAGGGGTTGGAACTGGTTGATCCTTGAGNAGTGTGGAGATATTTTTTAATATATTTCTCTCTCCCCAAGTCCTGCAGACTCACCTTGCATGGTTAAAATTGCTTTTATCCTTGCTAATGAGTAATAAATATTATGGAGTAGCTCTCCAGCAGGTCTTTACCATCTGGTTTGTTAACTACATATATATTCAACTCCATATGTAAAGTATTATTGCCCCTAAATCAGTGCTGTTTGCCTGAGTTAAGAATTTGCTCTGTGGGTGCCTCGAATTATTACAATTGTTTTGATATTTCTTTTATGTACTTTAAAGTGGAATTTGTAGATCTCAGATTATTTTTTTTAAGTAAAAAACACCTGGAAACAAAAATCTAACCTGATCTGTTTAAAATTTTTATGGACTCTCAGGCTCACAGAGTGACTGTGAATGAAAATGTAATTTCTTTAGTGCAAGGGGTATCACTTTTGTTTACAGCACGTTCAAAAGGGTAACCCAAAGCTGTGAAGAATGTAGGTGGCCTTCCAGTATCTGAATTTGCTTTTCCTGGACCCCCACTTTTGGCACAGCTCCCAGGCTGACTCTTTCAGAAGACACTGCTCCCGTTTCTCAGACCTAGGGAGCCAGCAGTCAGCAATGGCTGTAACATCTGCAGACAGTTCTACATTGGTCTTGAAAGGTCTGTAAGAGACAGAGTGCAAATGTAAGCTCAGTGATCAGGCCAGGAGCTGAAAGGGGCTACAAGAAAGCTGCGGAGGGACTTTTTAGGGTGTCAGGTAGTGATAGGACTGGAGGCAATGGATCCAAGCTAGAGGAGGGCAGATTGAGATTAGACATTAGGAAGAAGTTCTTCAGCATGAGGGTGGTGAGAGACGGGCACAGGTTGCCCAGGGAGGTGGTGGAAGTTTTTTAAGGCCAGGCTGGATATGGCTCTGGGCAACCTGATCTAGTGCGAGGTGTCCCTGTCCAGGCAGAGGGGTTGGAACTGGTTGATCCTTGAGGTCCCTTTCAGCCCTGACGATCCTGTGACTGTAGATAAACCAGAAACCTCTGTGAATTGTGCATATAAATAGTGGGGGGAAAAGAGAGAGAAAAGGAACACAAAAAGACCTGGGGCTTGAAAACATCTACAGCCACTGCCTGAACCCTAAGATCATTGAATAGCCACATAAGGGACTAAAAAATGGGGCTTGCATAGGAAGCAGTGACATAAGTAGAAATGCAGTGATGTTAGCAGGCAGCAGGGTAATACAATTTCTTTGACTTTTCTTTGAGTCAAAAGAAACCTTTCTCTTTGGAGGCACACATCCTGTAGCACGTTAATTCAGCATTAATTATAGAACATGTCAAACTGTATTTCAGTCAAAGCTCCCTGGAAGTCTCCAGAGCTTTCTTAATGACAGTAATTATAGGTCATAAAAAGAGTCATCTAAAATTAAAATTTCTCTCATGTCTTGATAGGAAAATGTAAATGGCTGCATAGTACAGATGTTTTGATTAGTAAAATTTACACTTCCTTTTTTGTTTCAATGCTTGTCAAACTTCACAGAGCTAAACCTAAGGTGTTACATTTTTAATCTTTCTAAAGAGATAAAGGTGTAGCTAAATTGACGATCTGATTTCTTCACACTCTGAAGTTTAATTTACAGTTTTATGCAGAACTGTTTCAGCCATTTACCGCAGGTAAATCTGCAATTTCTGCCTGGAGAAATACCAGTCCAGGGCTAAAAGGGTTGGGTGAAACCGGTTATAACTTTGGGGTGTTCCAAAAAGTGAGCTGGGTAGAAGTTGTGGGAAATGATGAACTAAAGGTAAGGTTTTAATTTCTGGCTTAAGAAATACCAGTTCTGACTAGAAGGACTGGATGAAACCAGCTATGAGTTTTTGATATGTCTAACTATATGAAAGCTATAGGAAATGACAAACAAAAGTAATCTTTTGATATATAAACCACGGTACTCATAGAATCATAGAATGTAAGGTTGGAAGGGACCTCAAGGATCATCTAGTTCCAACCCCCTGCCATAGGCAGGGACACCTCCCACTAGCACAGGTCACTCAAGGCCTCCTCCAACCTGGCCTTGAACACCTCCAGGGAGGGAGCAGCCACAACCTCCCTGGGCAACCTGTGCCAGTGTCTCACCACCCTCACTG
>WBNM01016512.1:38167-72268 GCA_013399055.1 Ramphastos sulfuratus | reverse complement strand
CTGGAGAAAAGGAGGCTGGGAGGGGGGAGGGTGCTTTTCTCTCTGAGAGAAGGTTGTAGTGAGGTGGGGTTGATCTCTTCCACCAAGTAAAAAGCAACAGGACAAGAGGAAATTGTACCAGAGGAGGTTTAGATTGGACATGAGGAAAACTTTCTTTCCCCAAAGGGTTGTCAAGCCTTGGAACAGGCTGCTTGGGGAAGTTGTGAAGTCACCATTCCTGGAGGGCTTTAAAAAGCCATGTAGATGTGGTGCTGAGGAACATGGCTTGAATGGTGACTTGGTAGTGCTGGGTGAACAATTTGGCTTGCTGATCGTGGAGGTCTCTTTGAACTGAAACAATTCTGTGATTCAATTCTACGAAACAGCTCTCTGCTGGCAGAGCTCTCTGAGGCCAGGGCTGAAGCTTGAGTCATCTTGTAAAAAATCATCAGCTTTTTATTACAATTTCCAGGGCACTTTTTAAGCAGTCTTGTGGAAATGCTGTGTAGGAGCATTTGAATTACAAATGTGAAGAAATTGTGCTCATTTTTTATTATTTTTTGGTAAGGCTGCTGGGAAAACAAAAGCCTTCTGCTACAGGGGAAAAAAAAAAACAACAACCTAGAGAGAATAGTTAAGAATTTATAGAGCAGTATTGTTTGAAGGTACAAATCAAGGCCTTAATGCCAGGTATGGCTGCCTGAGGAACAGCTTTTCCTCTCAAGCATGATTCTATATCTAAGCAAGGCTTTGGAGGCTTTTTGCAATGGAGCATCAAGCATTGCATCATCTTTATGGGTTAGTGGCAATGTTATTTTACCCCTTTTATTGGGGGACAAAGTTGAGTGGCAAAGAGCCTGCTGTCTCACCTGGAGTGCAGTTGGTGAGGATCCAGGAGTAGCACCCAGCTGGTTGGCTTGGCCTTGGCCTCAATTCCCATGCCGTGTGTCACCAGCTGCCATTTCTCTCCTTCCTTCAAGTTTAAGGCTTGGTGGTGTGCCTAAAAATCAACGTTAATTTAATGAAGGCTCTAATATAAAGGGATTTTTTACATCCTGGTGAATATAGCAAAACCTGCCTCCAGCTGTTGGGGGTTCAGAGGACCAGGCAAATTGATAGGGTGATTTTTTTTTTTTTTCCCCAGGAAAAACATGGGGAGGTATTCCCTGCTCCTATGCACTGGTGGACTCTCACACGTTGCCTTTGCCAGCTCCATTCCAGCTGCCCAGACCCTGAATACCAAGCAGCAGGACTAAACTGGTTTTGTCCTGCAGCCAGGTCTCTCTGTTGGGAAAGATCTTGAATTTTAATATGAATTTGCCTCAAACATGTTGGGAGCTTTTAGTGTCTTAGCCAGCGTTGGTCCTACAGGGAAACGGTTAAAAGCCTGCAGTGGCCCCAGGGAGGTGGCTGCTGTCCTGGCTGTATGGCATGGGGTGAACCACAGAATGTCAGGGGCTGGAAGGGACCTCAAAAGCTCATCCAGGCCAACCCTCCTGCCAGAGCAGCATCACCTAGACCAGATCACACAGGAACGTGTCCAGGTGGGTTTTGAATCTTTCCAGAGAGGGAGGCTCCACAACCACCCTGGGCAGCCTGTCCCAGGGTTCTGTCACCCTCACAGGGAAAAAAATTCCTCCTCATATTTAAATGAAACTTCCTCTGCCTCAGCTTCCACCCATTGCTCCTTGTCCTGTCATCAGGTATCACCCAGCGGAGCCTGGCTCCATCCAGTGCGCTGGAATGGGTGGCCTGAGGTGCATTTAGGTAGGAGCAGGAAGCATCTGGAGAGCAGGGATGCTTATGAAGCAATATCTTATCATGTTCTTAGCACAGCTGAAATTGCAGGTTCGTGGCGTGATTCGCCGCAGCGCCTGGCCTTGGCTGCTTCCTGATGTGCCTGCAGCCTGCCATAGTCCGTGTGGATTAGCTGTGGATGAGGTTTCACGCCGAGCCTTTCAGCTTTCCACTAAGATCTTTATCCAGTGGAATAAAAGGCCATCACCCCCTGCCCATATGTGTTCTCCTTGCAAAGCTGCAGGCAGCCTCTGAGCTGCCCACGTTCTGGCAGGCGCCCTGCCCGCGGGCAGCTTTTCGGGCTGCTGTGAGAGCTTTTTTGTCTGCTTTTGTTTCACTTTGCAAATAACAGCCAGTAAAATCCACAGCCTTCAGATTTCACTTTGAAACTGTACGGCATCGATTTGTGTCTGTACGAGTTATTTCTCTGTCAATAGGACCCTTAATGGCCAGAGAGGCCTCCTGCCTCCATAACCGCGTCAGGCAGTGGCTGGAGTCCCTTAATTACCAAGCAGCGATGTGCTGGGTTAGTCCCTTGTGTCCTTGAGTGCTAAGGTAGCAGGAACACTTGGTCCTTTCTGGCCTACTCCCACTCATTCCTGGGCTGTATTGTTCCCGTGCAAACCCTAGTACAGGTTTAACCTTCCTCTGCTAATCCCAAGTCCTCCTTCTCCCTACTTAAAAACTCTGCGGCTAAAGCCCCCTGCTTTGCCTGTGCTATGCGGATTGTGTGTGGGTCATTGGGGGGGGTCCTCTTTTGCTTTGGGGGTGCTTTTCAGGGTTCTCCCCTTTCCTAGATAGGAGAGTACTTTAAGGGGGCTACAAGAAAGCTGGGGAGGGACTTCTTAGGATGTCAGGTAGTGATAGGACTGGGGGGAATGGAACAAAGCTAGAAATGGGTAGATTCAGACCGGATGTTAGGAAGAAGTTCTTCAGCATGAGAGTGGTGAGAGCCTGGAAGGGGTTGCCTAGGGGGGTGGTGGAAGCCNCCTGTGCTGGGGGCTCCAGAACTGCACACAGGACTCCATGTGGGGTCTGAGGAGAGCAGAGTAAAGGGGGAGAATCCCCTCCCTTGCCCTGCTGCCCACCCTGCTCTTGATGCAGCCCTGCTTGAAATGAGGAGAAGCCAGGAAATTGAGAGGCTATAAAAGTGACATAATTTAATCTGCTGATCAACTGCGTTGATCTTAACCCACAAGGCTGGCTTTAGAAGGTGAGCCTCAGTGGGGCTGTTTGGCAGCAGAGGCAGAAATCCCACTTTTATCCCAGGCAAAGCAGCAAGTGCATGTGATGTACATAAAGCAAATGCCAGGATAAAGGCTCTTCATGGCACTTCTTGGGCTCCCTTTTCCAATAAGTGGTTCTAAAATTTTACTACCCAACAGCTGACTTAGTTAAAGCAGGGAACGAGATGGAAGTCTTGGTGTAGCCCTGTGCAGCTGATTTAGTATGTATGGCACATCAGGTTGCTGTAGGCATGGCTGAGTCTTCTAAACCAGTAGAACACAGGCAGTGCAAAATGTTTATTGACTGCTGACAGTAAGGGACTTCCAGTAAGACAGGAAGGACAGTAAGTTGTCAAGGCTGCTCAGGGCAGACAGAAACCCTTGAGGCAACTCTGGATAAAAGAGAGTGTGATACCCATCTGCCCTCTAGTATGTGAGGCCTCAAATTGAACTGACAGAGAGAGATGTGCAATNCTTTTCCAGCCTGGATGTTTCTGTGATTCTGTGATTTGTAGAGTCTGCAGTATCTTAAGCTAAAGTCACTGGGCTTAGGGAAGCACCTCAGCCCTCTGTAGCAGTAGGTGTGGGGTTACTTTTGGCATTTTAAGGTTTATTTTCCTAATGCTAAGACCTAAGTCACCCCAAGAGATGTACATGAAACCTTCTGGCAGCTGTGGCACTGTGTCTTAAGCTCCATGAAACATAAGTACCTTTATCAGCTTGCTTCCTGCTCTGAGGTGGGGACTTGGAGTCCTGCTTGTGAGTGATCAATGTGTGGAGCCTGAAGGGACAAGCTGACTTAGATACCAGTCAGCTTTGCCACCTGGTCAGGAATCAAGGTGGTTAGACCTGGACTGATCCAAGCGTTAAGCAGGACTGGAGAGACTCAAGGAGCAAGGCAGTGGAAGAGCTGTAAGAGTGGCTTAGAAATTGGGTCAAGGTACTGGATAATTATCCTGGTGTCTGCTCTGCAGGCTCAGGTGTTGGCAGCAATAGAACTGAACATCAAAAGTTCAACCAATACTTCTGGTTTGGGGGCAATAGGATTGGTGCACAGAAGAACCTGGTGGGCTTGTGTTCCTGCTCTGTTCTGCAAGCTGAGAGATGTGGGGTGAGAGAGACAAGAGCTCCATTTAACTGCTTCAGTAACCACTGCTCAAGTGCCTGGTTGTGAAATCTGGAGAGATCCAAGGTGAGACCCCAGGAGCTCATCCTGGGTCATCGTGTCTGCAGAGAAACACAGACCATGCAGGGAGGGGGGCAGCATATGCAGCTAGACCATGCTGTGAGCTGAGACAGAAGAAATGCTGCCCTGCAGTTGTATGGAGAAGCAGAGAGAATGGGAAAAACTTGGGCTGGGAAAGCAGGCTGGGCTGCTCAGTCAGCTTGGATAATTCATATGGACGTGTGTTTTTATGCCACTGGCAGTTCAGTAAAATGCAGGGGAAGCCCTTCATGGAAAACCATGCCATGAGTTAAATTTCCTGGATGAAGTGATCGGGAAATGACTGAGAATAGATTTGGGCTTTCAGTCAATACTCAGATTTCCTTCTATAGGGACCAAAAGTAATCAAAAAAATAGATCTCAGTCAACTTTACATAATGGACACTTCCATGTTACCTGGCTCCTGTGGCAGCCTCCTGCCCATGAGAGGATGCTGAGCACTCAGGTTCGCAGGAGGTGGTTCTCCTTGCTGTTTGTTGGTTGAACAACCACCTTGTGCTTTGCATGCCACCTCCAAAATTGGATCTTGCTACTATGAAACTAGAGTTGAACTCAAGCAGATGGCACTGGAGAGGTATTTCAAGAAACCACATTTCCATCAGCATGTGCAGTGTTGTCTCTGCAAGGGCTATTTTTTGGATTCAGTTGCAGTTTGCAAGACAGTTACTGATGTGGGACATGGCTTAAAGAGCAGTGAAGCTTCACATGTTGAAATGCAGCTGTTTTGATGTCTGGCACAAGTAAATGTGGTACCAACAGCCTAACAAGACTGAGGGCTGCCTACATCTGCCCAGTGTTCTGGGATGAGTTGCCAAGGAAGGCAGCAGTATGGATTTGCAGGTATTGAGCTGTGTCTGCCCTGCAGCAGGGAGCAGGTTAGGAGCAATCTGCTTTGAAGGGAATGTTTTTTCTACAAATACAGGAGAAACAGCAGCAGCCCTGCCAAAGTGTGGTGGAGACTGGCTGAGGAACAGGGTTTAGTGGTGGAGCTGGCAGTGCTAGCTCAGCAGTTGAACTCCATAATCTTAAGGGTCTTTTTCTACCCAAGTGAAATGATTCTGTGTCAAGCAGCAAGAGTCTGGAGGAAGGTGTGAGCTGCTGGGATACCCTGGCCCATCAGAAGAGGTTGTGTCTCTCTTGGGCAGCCCTCAAGAGCCAAGCATCTCCCTTCAGAGCACTGGGTGGTCCTGGCACATGCAGGCAGCACTGTTCCCTCCATGGATCAGTGCTTCCTGCTGGAAGGAGCAACCTGGTGCTGCTGTCAGGGAGGTGGTCGGTGTGAAAGGGTTCCTTGTGGGCCTCCTGAAGGGAGGTGTAATTTTAGTTATGAATGCTGCAGTGTTGAATAGGCAGTGATGTGAAACAGAAGCACAGTGGGGGTGTTAAAGGATGGTAATAACATGGCTGTCATGAACTCCTGTTACTGGGAACAGGCTGTGCTGCCTTCTTTCTGCTGCAAGAACGTGCACTTGCAGAGGAGCAGGGGAGCTGGGGGCAAAGGGAGGATGAGCTGTGCTGGAGGGAAGGAGCCTCCCCAGGGACTGGCCACTGCCCTGCTTGCTGGGGGGGGCTGGGCAATGGGCTGCTCCCCACCGTGGGGATTGTCCCTACACTGTGAGCTGCTGGGTCGGACCTGTGTGTGCTGGGGTCCTGGAGCAAAGAGCAAAGCTCATGGAGGGCCTGGGAAAGCTGCAAGGGGCCCAGCAGTACAGCACATCCCTTCCCTCCTCTGTCCTGCTGGTGCTCCTTTTATTCCTGCTGCCTTCAGTGCAGGACCAGCTCTGGGAATGTTTTCCTAAGGCACTGTTTGTCCTCCTTTTTTTTTTTTTTTTTTTTTCCTTGTCATTGCTCTTAGAATCATAGAATACTTTGGGTTGGGAGGGACTTCTGAAAGTCATCTAATCCAAACCTTCTGTAGTGAGCAGGGGCATCTTTAACTAGATCAGGTTGCTCAGAGCCCCAGACAACCTGACCTGGAATGTTTCCAGGGTTGGGGCATTTACCACCTCTCTGGGCAATTGGTGCCAGTGTTTCATCACTTGCAAAGTAGAAAACTTCTTCCTTGTATCTAGTCTAAATCTTCCTCTTTTAGTTTAAAACCATCACTCCTTATCCTGTTCCAAGAGGTCTTGCTAAAAACATTGTCCCCACCTTTTTCAAAGGCCCCCTTTGAGTGCTAAAGACCACATAAGGTCTCCCCACAGCCTTCTCTTGTCTAGGCTGAACAACCCCAGCTCTCTTAGTCTGTCCTCACTATAGACCATCCCCCTGGTCATTGTGTGGCTTCCTCTGGCCCTGCTCCAACAGATCCATGTCTCTCCTGTGCTGAGGACTCTAGAACTGGACCCAGCACTGCAAGTGGGGTCTTACCAGAGCTGAGTAGAGGTGCAGAATCTCCTTCCTTGACCTGCTGCCCACCCTGCTTTCGATGCAGCTCAGGATATGCTTTCTGGACTGCAAGCTCACATTATCGGCTCATGTCCAGCTTGTCATTCATCAGTACCCTCAAGTTCTTCTCCACAAGGCTGCTCTCAATCACATCACCCCCAGCATGTACTGAGAGAGATGCCAGGGACATCTCTCCTTAGTCCTTTGGTGCCTCAGGTTTCTGTAGGGAACTCCATAAAGCCACTTTAGGTGTATTGGCTGCCTAATTTTTGCTCCATGCTGTTGTGCTTGGTCCACTCATCTTCAAGCCTAGTCCTGTGCTTGTCGAGGCTTTGACCTCCCTTTAGGAGACCAATGTTGCTTTCTGTATCCTGGGAAAGCCCTGCCAGATCCAGAGACATCTTGAAATCTTATCTGCCTCAAGGTCATCTATGACTATGAAATGCAGCTTTTCAAACCTACAGCTTCAAACACTGGTGGACAAAATCTGTGCCCAGTCCTTTGTGTGAGCCCGAGATACCCAGGCCCTCACTGCCAGTTTGCTGCTTTAAGTTGCTCTCCCTTGGTGGGAATTAGGGGGCCATGGAAGCCACATCTTAGAAGAACTGTCTACAGAAACTTCTGGAAGCATTGGGGATCTTTCAGATACTGATCTAGAACGTCTTACACAGGTGTTTTTTACATGGGAGAGGGAAGCCTCTCAGTTCTTCCTGAGCTGGAGGAGGGCTGTTGTCTCCAGGCTTCTTTGCACAAGAGAGGTGGGAGATGGAAGAAGTGCAAGCACTGGTGTGAGGGATGGGTCTCCTATTTCTATAAGGGCACATAAGCATTGCTCACCTGTGTGCTTCAGTGAGTGTTATTTCTGGACATGAATGATATGCTAATTTAACAATTTAGCCTGTTAATCTAATAATCCTGCCTTCTGTACTTAATGCCAGCCCTGTTGTGGGGCTGCAGTAATGGAATTGCAGCTCTCCCAGCTGCATGGCCCCGGTCAGAGCTTGGATTGATATCGAGCGTTAGAAACATTTCAGACCAGAGGTCGGCTTTGTTCGGTCAGCACTGAGCAGTGGCTTGGCCCTGTGCAATTAGAGAAGTCTGTGCTGGGAGAGGATTTCTGCCTTTCCAAGGGGAAGCTCTGGCTCTTCAATCTAAACTGAAGTATAAAGGAAAATGCCCAGCTGAGAAGAGAGGAAAAAAAAAACTCACTTTATTTATTTGTGTTTGTGATTTTTTTTTTTTTTTTTTAATGTTTTCCAGGGGTTTACTCTTCTTAAGTGTTGGAAAAGATGACAGGTGTAAGGGAGGATTGACTATGAGTGAAATTTCTGCTCGTTCTGCCAGTGAAGGTCTTCTGCTCTCCTAAGTGACAGCTGTAGACTGGTCAGAACTAAAGAGTAAGCTGAAGTGGGCAACCAATTTTCTGCAGGAGAGCTCAGGAGGACAGAGGAGCCACTCTGGAAACATCCTGTGGCTAGCAAGTGAGCTGTTGAGCTTTGGATAGACCTTTGTATCTTTTCTATAGATTTCCCATTTGTGGTGTCCAAGTGCTGGGATTCCAGGGATGCTGTCTGCACAGGGGGATGCTATTTGACACCAAGCTGTGTGGCACAGTCGACTTGCTAGAGGGCAGGGATCCATCCAGAGGGACCTGGACAGGCTGCAGAGCNTTCAAGGCCAGGTTGGATGAGGCCTTGAGTGACCTGTACTAGTGGGAGGTGTCCCTGCCTATGGCAGGGGGTTGGAACTAGATGATCCTTGAGGTCCCTTCCAACCTTACCATTCCATGATTTACAGAGTATGTTGAAGCCTGAGAGGAACAGAGGATGTTTTAGGTAGCTCCTTAAGTGAGTGGAGTCTGCCCTAGGTGGAAAGAAACCGCATCAAGTCAGTGTCTTGAGGCTTTAGTGTCTTGAGGCAGTGAGGTTGCTCTGAAGCTCTCCCCAAGCCGTTTGTGAACCCAAGAAATGATGGAGAGGTGGAAATGTGTGTATTGGAGGGAGATTCGCTACCATTGCTCTCAAAGGGCTGCACAACCTCCCTCTGCAAAGGGCAGAGGTTTTGCCGCAGTGTTTGGCAGCAAGGTGAGGCTGAGTCTCTGGCTGAAATGAGGACCTGGTCCCCAGTGGCTGTCCTGAGTCCCCGCTGGCTTGAAATCCCCCTGCTAGTAGCAGGGGTTAAGTGCAGGCTAGAACAATAAAGTTTGGCCCATGATGGCAATGTTTTAATCAAACAGATATTTTACTCTTCGTTAAGATAAACATTTTCCCCATCCTGTTCTATGACTCATTTTTTCTTACACTGACCTGATATTTAGAGTATCTGATGGTTTAATTACCTTCTCAGAGACACAGATTTGTTCCAGATACCTTTTAAAGAGATGTGTAAACCAAGTGCAAAGCCAGAGAGCAGAATTTATGCAACAGCTTCTTTTGGAGATTGCTGAATTTTCACACTAGGACAAGCCTGGTTTTCCATCAAGAAGCAGTTTTTAGCCTCTTAAATGAGTTGGGGAGGGGGAGTGCCTCCCTCAAGATAGTCTTCTATGGGCAATGCAGTGCATAAACATGCCTACAGTCTGTAAAAGCTGAGAACAGAGCACACCAGGTGCTATAAAATGGTCTAATTTACTGCAGCAGGTCGGTTCAGATGCACAGCTCCTACTGGAAGGGAAAATTCCTTCTCCCAGGAAAAATTGGATGCAATTTTCAGTGTGTTAGTGCTAAAGTGCCTTCGTGCTGAAAATCTTGGACCTAGTCTCTGAATTGCCTTGAACAGGAAAAGAAAGAACTGACAGGACTGGGATCAGGGACCTGCATAAAGCTCTGGCCCATGCCAGGAGCACTCTGTGGCAGAAGGTCTAGGATTGGAGAAATGGAGCTGTGAGGAGATGAGACTCACTGGTGAACAGCTTTATGGTCTGTCTGCAGATGCAGGGCTTGAGAGAGTTTGTCAGACATAGCAGATGTCAGAAATGGTTTGTTAATGTAGGAAAGTGAATTGATGATTTCTCACCTATCACAATCACAGAATCACAGACAACATCCAGTTTGAGGAGACCTCAAAGATCATCCAGTCCAACCTTTGACCCAGCACTGAAGAGTCAACACTAAACCATGTCCCCGAGCACCAGGTCCACAGCTTAAATACTTTCCAGCTGCTTAAATACCTTCAGGGATGGTGACTGCCCTGGGCAGACCATTCCAATGTTTCATAACCCTCTTTGTGAAGAGATACTCCCTAACACCCAGCCTGAACCTCCCCTGGCACAGCTTGAAACCATTTCCTTTAGTCCTGTCACTTGCCACCAAGCAGCAGAGGCTGCCCCCTCCTCGCTCCAACCTTCCTTCAAGTCATTGTAGAGTGATGAGGTCTCCCCACAGCTGCCTCTTCTCCAGACTGAACACCCCCAGCTCCCTCAGCCACTCCTCATAGCCCAGGAGCTCCAGGCCCCTCTCCAGCCTCGTTGCCCTTCTGTGGACATGCTCCAGTCTCTCAATGTCCTTCTTGTAGTTTGGGGCCTGGAACTGAACACAGTACTTGAGATGTGGCCTCACCAGTGCTGAGTACTGGGGGATGATCACCTCCCTGTTAGGGCTGCAAGGATGATGAGGGGACTGGAACACTGCCTTATGAGGGACCTGGGGCTTTTTAGTCTGGAGAAGAGAAGGCTGAGAGGGCATCTAATAAATGTTTATAAATATCTGAGGACTGGGGGTCAGGAGTGGGGGGACAGGCTCTGCTCACTTGCTCCCTGGGATAGGACAAGGAGCAATGGATGGAAGCTGCAGCACAGGAGGTTCCAGCTCAACACAAGGGGGATCTTCTTTACTGTAAGGCTCCCAGAGCACTGGCACAGGCTGCCCAGAGAGGTTGTGGAGTCTCCTTCTCTGGAGCCTTTCAAGACCTGTCTGGATGTGTTCCTGTGTGACCTGAGCTAGATTGTGTGGTCCTGCTCTGGCAGGGGGATTGGACTTGATGATCTCTGGAGATTCCTTCCAACCCCTAACATCCTGTGATTCTGTAATACAAGCCAGGATGCCATCTTTGGTGTCCCACACCATTCCCATGGGAGGAAGAATGTGTGTGTGCTGGAGCTGGTGGTGTCACAGTTGTGCTATCCAACAATGTGGTTTAGAGACAGAAGCTGGCCAGTGGAAAGGGCACTTGTTGGACTGCTGCATCAAGTTGCTGTTTTAACTGCAACAAAATGTAATGGAAGAAAATAAACTGGGAGACTTCTGTCCAGCCAAAGTGGTAATATTCAGACTTCTCTGAGCCTTTTTGTGATTTGTCTCAGGTTACTGAGATTTCTGTATGAAATGGAATGTTCTTCAGCTTATGCTTTCTCAGTAGTGAGGGTTGGTAGTGTGGTCTGGAACAGCCTTGGTGGGACATGTCAAAATTTCTACAGTAGCTGGCAAGAGCACCCTGATCTTGTTTCAGTATTTCTGTTTCATGACTAAGGGTGTTGCAGAATGGCTGGATCCCAAGTGTGTTGCCTTAAAATATCACACATGTGACCAGGTTACACCATGAAGTACCTGCCCAAGGCGGGGTTGGAGTTGGGAGGTTTAAGAGATGATGCTCTACCTGGCTGAAGGAAACAGGAGCTCTGCTTTTCTCAAGAGATTGACAATTCTGGTCGTGTCCCTCTGGTTGCAGCAGGTGCTGGGTCATGTATTTTGTTGGATGAATAGGAGCAGACAGCAGAAGTTAAATAAACAGGGTGGGATACATTTCTGGGGACAGAAATTGCAGCTCTGGCTTGAAGGTGGAATCTGTGCTTGTGCAAGCACAATTTTAAAAAGCAACAATCAATCATCTTCTTTCTGTCCTCAAAATGTGGACTGGAAATTGGGGCTGGGATATGCAGTTTTTGTGCACCAAGGCTGATATTGAGGTTTATTTACTTAGTAAATATAATGCCTGAATGCATCCATTGATGTTTGAAAGTGTTCACCAATGTTCCCATCGTCTGCCAGTCCATTACGCTTTATGGAGTGTGAGGACCACAACCTTTGAAGAAAAAAAAACAAAAAACAAAACTTCTGGTGCCTGCTTCATTTGCAGAAATTAGTCTTAATACTTGGCATTAGCAAGTTAGTGATAGTTGATATAACATTTTGAGAGTAATTAGGAGCATGAATTTATGCTCAGATGGATGTTTAATTAAAAACGGTGGCAGCTTTGAAGTTCACGCTTGAAGGATCTTGAGGCTGAAATGGGGGTTTATACCCAAGTGAACCTTGACAGCAAATCTGGAGAGGGGGAGAAGTGCTTCAGCAGGTCAGTTTTCCTGCTATTTCATGGAATCACAGAATGTCAGGGGCTGGAAGGGACCTCCAAAGTTCATCCAGTCCAAACCCCCTGTCAAAGCAGCACCACCTAGACCAGATCACACAGGAACACATCCAGGCAGGTTTTGAATCTCTCCAGAGAGGGAGACTCCACAGCCCCCCTGGGCAGCCTGTTCCAGGGTTCTATCACATCCACAGGGAAAAAAATAATTGTTTTACACCATCCTGTTGTCTGTAATGGTGGTGAATTGGTGAAGGTGGTGAATTGATGAAGGTGAAAGCAGATCGAACATTTCTACCCAGACCTCACACAGCCAGGTGCAAAACCTGCTTCAGGGAAAGGAGCAGGGAAGTGCTGGAGGATACTTGTGTGTTGGGGAGCCCTGGGAGTTGTACCCCAGATGATACTGGCAGTGATCCTTCAAACCTTGCAGTGCTTACTCTGAACAGCCAATGTGGGATAATGAAAAGAGCCTCCTGGAGATCCCTTCTCCTTCCTGTCCTTGAAATCCTGGGGAGTTCAGTCACTGCCTGTGAGTGGGGAGGGAGAGGTAAACCCACGTTGATGTCCAGAGCAAAGGAGATGCTATGCAGGAGTTTGAGCGCGGTGGCAGCGAGGGGGTGGTGGTGGGATGTCATAGATACACAGAATCCCAGGTTGGGGGGGACCTCAGGGATCATCTTGTCCAAAGTTGTCATGGCAGCCTGGGCTCTGGGAGGACACTGCTCCTCTCGCATCTCTCGCTCTGTGCGGGAGCAGCTGGGAGCAGCTCACTTGCCACCAGCAAGCGGAAACTTCCTGAACCATGCCAGGAGGCAAAGAAGGCAAGGAGACAAAATGTTACAGATTGCTGAAGGGCAGAGCAGCTCCCTTTGCACAGGCAGGCACACCGAGGGCTCTTAGCATCGATTATTAAGCAGGCAGGAGGAGGGCATAGGGAGCAAGTGTGGCTGCAAAGATTGCTGCTTCCCTCTGAATTCCTTCTCTCCTGTCACCAAAAATAGTGGTGGTGGTATGGTCTGAAGGTTCAGAAGTGAATGTTTTACCATGGAAAGAGGTCCTATCCCTCTGAAGATTTTGCCTTGGGGCAGCTGTACTCTTTGCAACATCCCCAGGGCAAGCTCCCAAGTACAGGGGAACCAGAAAGGAGGAATTTTGAAAAAAGCAGAAAATTCCTCTTGAGATTCTTTTGTAGGCATCTGCAGCCTTACCTGTTTTGACCCATGTCATAGAATCATAGAATAGTAAGGTTGGAAGGGACCTCAAGAATCATCCAGTTCCAACCCCCTGCTATAGGCAGGGACACCTCCCACTAGAACAGTTCACTCAAGGCCTTGTCCAACCTGGCCTTGAACATCTCCAGGGAGGGAGCATCCACAGCCTCCCTGGGCAACCTGTGCCAGTGTCTCACCACCCTCACTGCAAACAACTTCCTCCTAACATCCAGTCTAAATCTTCCCTCTGCCAGTTTAAACCCATTGCCCCTTGTCCTGTCATTACAAGATCTTGTCAATAGTCCCTCCCTAGCCTTCCTGTAGGCCCCTTTCAGATACTGGAAGGCTACTCTAAGGTCTCCTGGAAGCCTTCTCTTCTCCAGGTTGAAGAGCCCCAACTCTCATAGCCTGTCCTCATAGCAGAGCTGCCGCAGCCCTCTGAGCATCTTCATGTCATTGCTGTTAGGGGAACAGAAGTGACTTCAGGAGCAGAAGCTGGACTTAGGTGGTTTTCTAGTGGAGACCTCTGCTCTGGGTGTTGATTTAAAGGAAGAGGCCAGCAAGTTTTGATGTGTGGAGGACATGCAGAGGTAAAAGCATTGCAGCAGGGGCTTTACAGTGGTTTTTTTTGGTCTCGATACACCAGTCTGATTTGTAGCTTCTTTACAGCAGTGCAAGGTTCCCAGTTGAGGATTTGGTGCTTGCCACACATTAATTAACAATATTGGCTTGCCTTGGCTGTGGCAGAAACAGTTCTGCTGCCTGATCCAGCTGGATACTTTGGAAAGGCTGTAGGGGCATGGATACTTCCTACATGACCAGTGTGGAGGAGGAGGTTGGTGGCTGGTGCCATCAAAAGGGCTTGTTATTGCCATGACATCTAGGTTGGATGCTAATTTTCTTCCTGTAGTGGATCTATCACTCTCAGTTCTGTGTCTCTCTCCAACCTGTCTACGTTTGTATTGTGAACCCAAGAATGCCTGCAGTAGGGTGAAAAATCAGCAGGCTTTTCTAAACTACCTGTGATGGTTTCACTGCAGGTATCAGTGCTGAGCATTAGGGATGCTAAATAAAAAGAGGCAGTTAACTGGTGAGGAAGTGCCTGGTTTCCTTGCATGGAGGTGGAAGTCTGTTGGGATGGAACTCAACAATCCATCATGGCAAACAGACTTATACAAAATGCTTTTGTTCCAAGGCTGAATTCTTACTGTTTCTCTTTCACTTGTTTGTTTTTTTTCCCTGACTAAGCGTCCTTCATGGCTTACAATAATGCACATTTCAAAGTGTTTTGTTTTGGGAAATGCTCACACAACATTGAGATCTTACTTTCCTCTGTAAATATCAAGGAGAAGTATGGGACAGCAGCAGATCCCTGGGAGAAGGATGATGTGGGCACATAAGGCTCCATTCCCTCTTGGTTAGGACCAGAGGAAGGCAGCAGCAATCTTGTGCAGCAGGGCTGGGGCAGTTCCTTAAAATACACAAAGAGATGAGGATGTGTCAGATGAAGGCTGGGAACAGAGTGGCTGGAGAGCAGCCAGGCAGAGAGGGACCTGGGGGTACTCATCAGGAGCTGACTGAACATGAGCCAGCAGTGTGCCCAGGTGGCCAAGAAGGCCAATGGCATCCTGGCCTGGATCAGGAACAGTGTGGCCAGCAGGAGCAGGGAAGACATTCTGCCCCTGTACTCAGCACTGGTCAGGCCACACCTTGAGTGCTGTGTCCAGTTCTGGGCCCCTCAATTGAAGAGAGATGTTGAGGTGCTGGAAGGTGTCCAGAGAAGGGCACCAAGGCTGGAGAGGGGCCTGAAGCACAGCCCTGTGAGGAGAGGATGAGGGAGCTGGGGGTGTGCAGCCTGCTCAGGGGAGACCTCATTGCTCTCTACAACTACCTGAAGGGAGGTTGTGGTCAGATGGGATTGGTCTCTTCTCCCAGGCACCTAGCAACAGAACAAGAGGACACAGCCTCAAGCTGCACCAGGGCAGGTTCAGGCTGGATGTTAGGAAGAAGTTCTCCCCAGCAAGAGTGATCGGCGTTGGAATGGGCTGCCAGGGGAGGTGATGGAGTCACCATCCCTGGAGGTGTTTAAAAGGAGGCTACATGAGGCACTCAGTGCCATGGTTTAGTTAACTAGAAGGGTTAGGTGATAGGTTGGACTTGATCTTAGAGGTCTTTTCCAACCTGGTTAGTTCTGTGATTCTAAGGTGTGTAAAACAACCAAGTGCATGGCTTGAAAAGCCTCAACTGCCTCCTCCATTTCATGGAGGATGAAGTGTGCAATGGTTGGGTCCGAGCACATCCCTTGCTTGTGCTGCACTGCCTTTAATTAAAGAGTCAATGTATGTAGGGCTTCCTGGTCAAGCAAACAGGGATGCATTTAGGAAGGAGGGCTGGGGATTTGGTTTTCCCCATCACACTGATTAAATAGATGGTGCCTAGTAATGTGCCTCTCCTTCCCAATGGTCGCACTGAGGGGGTGCTTCAGCTGCAGCCCAGTACTGCTGGGCTGCCCTTTATTTTATGGTGTTTTATGTTGCACATGTTAAAATAGAGCTCTGTTTTTCCGTTGGTAGAACATGCAGTTGCTCAGGACATATAAATTGTGTTAATAAACGAGCGAGGAGCCCTGGTGGGTGAATTGGCTTCCTGGTGAAGTCATAAATTTGGAGAGGATGCTGCTGCCTTGCTCCACAGCCAGCACGTGGGTTTGGTTCCCAGCGCTGTGCCTGCAAACTCAAAAGGCTGGGGAGAGGTCCCTCTGTCTGGTAATTTGGGATTCTAGCTGGAGGAGNCTTCCTGTAGGCCCCTTTCAGATACTGGAAGGCTACTCTAAGGTCTCCTCAAAGCCTTCTCTTCTCCAGGCTGAAGAGCTCCAACTCTTGTAGCCTGTCCTCACAGGAGAGCTGCTCCAGCCCTCTGATCATCTTCGTGGCCATATGGTGTGAAAGACCATCTCCAGCCTGCAGGGCTGGGAAGCCTAGGCACAAACTGCAGCTATCACTGGACACGCTGGCTGAGGGGGCTGAGGGAGCCTGCAGTTAAGGGAAATCTCATGTTTTTCCCTCTTTCTGCCATGCTTGTCCCCTCTCAGCCTCTGCTCCTCCTCTTGTCCTTGGTGCACTAAGTATCAGTGCTTCAGGGCAGGAGTTGCCATTCCCTGTATGTTCTCCATGCTGTATCTCGTGTAATGGGACCTTGGGCTGCTCCCCTAGTTAAAAGTGCCTGGGAAATGGGGATGCTTCCCCTTGCCTCCTGGCTTGCCTGCCAAGAGGTCAGTGTTTGCTGGTGTTCCTGGAGGAGAAGCATCTTTTCCTCTGACTCTGCCCAGTTCATAAGCAGAGCCTGTGCCCTCAGGTGAAAGGAGGAATGATTTGCTGTGAGCAGTTCTGATGGATTATTGGATGATCTGTTCTTGGGACAGGAGGAAAAGCTAGGAATTGGCTTGCTTGGTAGCAGTTGTGCTGGTTTTAAGACCCCATCAACAACTTGGCTTCTTTTATCATGTTCCCCATCACTGCCAGGCATTTTTCCATTAGGATTGCCATAGCCAAGCACCCTGCAACAAGCAGCTCATTGCAGTGGTTTGCTAACATTTCAGTTGCTGCAGACCACGGAGGCCATCCATATATGTGAAGGAGCTTCTGTTTCCATGCTGCCTCTTGAGCATCTCCTCTAGACACACACTCCCTGCTCGTGCCAGCACGAAGGCAAGGGCGGTTCCACAAGCCAAGGAGCAAATCTGATTTACAAAAACCCTCTCTGGCCAGCCAAGCAAGGCTTTTGCACAGTAAATAAATACAAGGCCAGAGTGTGTAATGGTGCTGTGCAGGCTTGGAGTCCCTGGTGTGGCCCCAGGACCAAAGTGGAAGCAGTGTGGCTGCCCCAGCCAGTGCATTGCCAGCATCAAAGCCCCAGCAGATCATTTCCAGCTGAGTCATGCTCTGTGCTCAGGAGAGGCCCCGGGCTGGTTGTTTTTGCATGGCTGAGCATTAAAGGATATTTCCAGCAGTTGTTTGCCAGGAAAACAGAGCATTGAAGGCTCTTTACTAATTAATTGTAATGGCAGGAGGAAAGGGAGGGAATTGCTTTTCTCATCATGGCTGCTGTGAAGATGCTCTTGAAAAGGAAAAAAAAAAAAAAAAAGAAAGTCTAGATGGTGCTGGGAGATTGTTTAAGGATATTGTTCACTGTGAGGAAAACATTGCCACCAAGCCAAACAAAGACACTTCTCTCTTTTCTTTTGCAGGGTCGTCATGTTAAAACAGGCCAGCTCGCTGCTATTAAGGTTATGGACGTCACCGGGGTAATGTATCCTCCTCCTGCATCCTTACGTTGCTGATAAGAGGGGAAAGGGGCCAGGCTGTGATAACCTCTGGGGGCTGGTGGAAGCTTTGTGTTCTTGAGAAGCCAATCTGATTTGCCTTAATGCAAAATTAAGACAGTTGGGGTTTAAGAAATTTGTGAAGGGGGGAAAAAAGAAATCTGGAAGAATTTTGGAGATTGAGTAATTTTCTGCTGGGTGGGGGGGGAAGAAAAAAGAATAAAAGCAACATCCAGTCCCAGCAGTGGCCCTTGGGAATGCAGTCATAAAATCTGAGAAAATTGTAGGAACACAATCACAGAACCACAGAATGTTAGGGATTGGAAGGGACCTCTGGAGATCATCCAGTCCAACCCCTCTCTGCCAGGGCAGGGTCACCTAGAGTAGGTCACACAGGAACACATCCAGGTGGATTTTGAATATCTCCAGAGAAGGAGACTCTGCAGCCTGTTCCAGTGCTCTGTCAGCCTCCCAGTGAAAGGTTTTTCCTTGTGTTCACATGGAACCTCCTGTGTGCCAGCTTGCACCTACAATTGAAGAATCAGTCAGGATTGGAAGGGACCACAAGGATCATCTTGCCATGGGCAGGGACACCTCACGCTAGATCAGGCTGTTGAAAGCCTCATCCAGTCTGGCCTTAAACACCTCCAGGGATGAGGCTTCCACCACCTCCTTGGGCAACCCCTTCCAGGGTCTTACCACCCTCATGCTGAAGAACTTCTTCCTAACATCCAGGCTGAATCTACCCATTTCTAGCTTTGTTCTGTTCCCCTCAGTCCTATCACTGCCTGACATCCTAAAAAGTCCCTCCTCAGCTTTCTTGTAGCCTCCCTTCAGATTCTGAAAGGTCATAATAAGGTCTTCTTGGAGCCTTCTCCTCTCCAAACTAAACAGCCCCAACTCCCTCAGTCTCTGCTCACAGGAGAGGTGCTCCAAGCCCTCTGATCATCCTTGTGGCCTGTTGCCCTTTGCCCTATCGTTGGACATCACTGAGCAGAGCCTGGCTCCAGCCCCTGACACTCATCCTTCACATCTTTATAAATATGGATGAGGTCATCCCTCAGTCTCCTTTTCCACACAGCTTCCACAGCCTTTTCCTCATAGGAAAGATGTTCCACCCCCTCCATCATCTTTATGGCTCTGTGCTGGGGTCTTTCAGGATGGTGCATTCTTAGTACATCTTGGGTTCTCCAAATCCATGTTTTTCAATCCCCCTCCAGGGAGGGAGCAGCCACAACCTCCCTGGGTAACCTGTGCCAGTGTCTCACCACCCTCACTGCAAACAACTTTCTCCTAACATCCAGTTTAAATCTCCCCTCTTCCAGTTCAAACCCATTGCCCCTTGTCCTGTCATTGCAAGACCTTGTCAATAGTCCCTCCCCAGCCTTCCTGTAGGCCCCCTCCAGATACTGGAAGGCTACTCTAAGGTCTCCTCTGTAAGGACATCTCTCCCATGAAGAAAGACTGGGGCTGTTTAGGTCTTGAGAAGAGAAGGCTGAGAAGGGATCTGATCAATGTCTATAAATACTTGAGGGGTGGGGGCCAAGATGAAGGTGCCAGGCTCTTTTTGGTGGTGCCCAGTGATAGGACAAGGAATAAAGGGTACTAGCTAGACCACAGGAGGTTCTATATCAACATGAGGAGAAATTTCTTTATGGTGAGGGTGACAGAGCAGTGGAACAGGCTGCCCGGAGGTTGTGGAGTCTCCTTCTCTGGAGGCTTTCAAAACCTGCCTGGATGTGTTCCTGTGCAACCTGCCTTAGGTGATCCTGCTTTGGCAGGGGGGTTGGATTCAGTGACCTCTGGAGGTGCCTTCCACCCTCTAATGTTCTGTGATTCTGTGATTTCCCTGTGGCCACAAAAGGAAAAAATGAGTATAGTTACTGTGATCCCTAAACAGATGCATTTAGGAGGCTGACATCAAAGGGCTTTTTCTTGAATAAATTTTTAAGTGCAGTATTATACCTTCCAACGTTCCTCCCTATGGAAGCAGTGCCAAGTTTGTGAGTAAGGAGGTGCTTTGTTATGTCCTTTGTGTGTTTTACTGGGATAGCACATTTCAAAATGTAGGACTCGATCCCAGTCTACCTTACTTTTTGAGTTAATGTTTTTAATTAGCTTTTGGGAGTTGAGCAGATACAGAACTGACTCGCAGTGAAAGCAGTCAGCTGGCCTCAGGAGCGTGTTTTGAAATGCCAGAGCTGGTGTGATGTTGATATCTACAGGACCTTCATCCAGATTCTTTTTGTGCATGGGAAGATGTCTGTAAGCATGAATGAGATTTGTTTCTGTTTCCTTGCCATAGCTACCAGAGCCATTTCCCTGGTTCTCGTGGGAAGCAGGCTCTAAGGGAATGGACAGAGCCACCAAATGCAACTTCATGGCAATAAATAGCAGCGAGATTCCCGTGGGATGAAATCTGAGGTTGCAACCAATTTCACTTGAGGAATCAAAATGTTGCTTTGAGGCCAAGCAGAGGCTTACATTTGAGTCTACACTTTGGTGATTTTAAAATATCATGACTTCTAAGTGAAGATGTTGGAAAAAGGATGCTACTTCTGATGAGTTGGATGAAGCCTTGAGTGACCTGTACTAGTGGGAGGTGTCCCTGCCTATGGCAGGGGGTTGGAACTAGGTGATCCTTGAGGTCCCTTCCAACCTTACCATTCTATAATCCTGCCCAATAACTACTATTTTCATCCAGTTCTTTAAGTAGATGTCCCTGGTTCAAACCTGTGCCTTCCAAAACAGGGTCTCAGGTCTCTGAATGTCCAAAATCAGATCTTTGGTACAGGATGTGTTGTTTGGATATTCAGTGATTTTTTTTTTTTTTTTTCCTTCCCCTTAAGCTGCTTTTAGCCACATTAAACCATGTTGGTTATTTTTCCTTCAGTATATAAATGTGCAAAGTTTTGAAGTCTGTCTTCTTAAAAAAAAAAAAATCCTGACAACTTCTGCTCTCCTCTACTTCTCCATACCCCACTGAATACCCTGTGTGGTGACCCCAATATTGCATGAGTGGAGAAAGAGCTATGTAACAGATGGCAGGAGGATCAGCTGAGGTGCAGAAGTGAGACATCATGTCCTCTGAAGGGATGCCACCAGTGCATAGTCACCAATTAAAGGTTGCTCATGAAGCAGGACTAGGCTTGGGCAAGATCTTAAGGGGGCCTACAAGAAAGCTGGGGAGGGACCTTGTAGGATGTCAGGTAATGATAGGACTAAGGGGAATGGAGCAAAGCTAGAAATGGGTAGATTCAGCCTGGATGTTAGGAAGAAGTTCGTCGGCGTGAGGGTGGTGAGAGCCTGAAATGAGTTGCCCAGAGAGGTGGTGGAAGCCTCATCCCTGGAGGTGTTTAAGGCCAGACTGGATGAGGCTTTCAACAGCCTGATCTAGCGTGAGGTGTCCCTGCCCATGGCAGGGGGGCTGGGACTGTTTGATCCTTGTGGTCCCTTCCAACCCTGACTGATTCTTTGATTCTAGGATTCTATGATGGGTGATGACCACACTGAAAATAGAGCAAACCTGTGACGTGGTAGGGGCCTGTCTGTGCTTTGTAACTGTTGATACTGAAGTCAGATCTAGACCATGTCCTCCAAACACCACAGGAACGGTCCTGGGAATCATTTCCAGAGTAATTTCTGAAGGTGGTGTCTGAATCATGCCTACACCCACACTTGACACATGGACAGGCTCAGTGCAAAGGCTGCTGGTGAAAACTCAAATATGTTCACTCCATTGCTTCACCACCTCCTGACATATGCCCCTATCAGTGCTGCTGCTGCTTCATTCTATCCAAATCTTCCATCCTACCCATTTTTTCAGGATGTCCCTGGTGAGGTGGCTTTCAGAAGCCTACACAGAAGAAAACTTGTGTGGTCATCCCAACCATAGCCACCTGAAGGAAGTTTTTGGAGTGTAAAGCCTCCATGTTTTAAGTGAGCTCCCAGCCTACATCTCATCCTGACCACTTGCCTTGCACTAAACCCCTCCAGGCTCCTGACAATGATGCTTTGTTTGATTCATCTGTGCTCTTGCTAATTATCTGTTAGGGAAGATTGCAGTTTAGAAGCCCTCAAATTACAGCACTTGATCAGTTTGGGCAGCCACTATTTCTGAATTAAGAATTCAGATTCATTTTCCAGGGGCTGGTCCTGCTGCCTGCTACATGACCTACTTCCAGCAATTGCTGTAACAGAACTGATTGACAGAGGCAAACTGTGGCAGCAAAACCTGGTCTGTGGGGTTTGTCCGTTTTGGGGTTGGAGTAGTGACAGCAGCTCACTATAATAATTCCTTTTTCATCCCTCTCTTGCTGGATTTGCTGGTGGTGATTGCTGGCCATAGTCCTGCTTGGGAGTAGGAGGTTGGGCTGGAGACCCCTGAGCCTGGCCATGCAAACCTGTCCTTCAGATGCTGTCCACAGCTCTGATGTTTTGAGGTGGCTTTTTCCCCTCATTTTGACTACTTAAACCTAAAGAGGGACTTGAGATAAAACCTCAGCCCAAGTGTCCCTCTGGCTTGTCCCCATTTTTCCTGGAGAGCCAGGAATGAGGCAGGAGATTACTGAAGACCTGGCTAGTGGTCCTCAGGGAGCTGGTGGGGTTTTGCACTGGCTGCTCCTCCTTGCTCCCAGCACTGTTGAGCATTCAGCTGCTTTTTTTGTTGCAAAGGACTTCAATGAAGAAAAAAACTTCTCTGGTGCCTCATAAAGTGTTTATATTCTCTGGTCTCCTGGGAAAATGAAAATAAGCAAAGTTGTGATGCCTGCTTGAAGGAAAGAAGTGATAAAGGTCTTCCAAAATAGTCTCTGGGTTTTCCTTGTAACATTTGGGCCAGTTCCTCATCTTGCTTGGTGCTTGTGCTCTCCACACTCTTACCAAAGATAAAAGTGGAGGTTGTTTTATACGTGCTCCACTTAGCTGCTTCCATTTGTCCTCATCTTCACTGTTCTTCCCTATATTACCTCTGGAAGACTGTAGTCATTAAATCATTGTCCATGGTATTTTGGGCAGAAAGCTGTGCTCCTGACTGTGTTTTGTGGCACTTGGTCAGGGAGCATCACTCTTCAGGAAGAGCTGCTCCTGCAGCTTTGCTGTTCACAGGGTGTCTTATCCTCTGCCCATTTGTAAAACTGAGGTCAGGATGAAGCAGGTGAGGGACAGGAGTAATAAAGAAGAATAAAGATGTAACAGCTCTTCTGGTCCTCTTATAATAAAGCTCATTGACATCAAGGTGCTAACTGCTGCTCCACAGCCTGTGGAATTACAGCAAGCTGGAATTCGGTCAGCTTAAAATAAAACCAGGGCACATTTGATGGTCATGAAAGCAAAGAGCTAGGACATGAAAACAGGCATTGGTACAGTTCCTCTGCACTGGCTGCTTCAGCTGTGGCTGCTTTGCAGATGGGACAGAAAGAGGCTGTGACAGGAGAATGGGTTGCAGTGGAAGGGATCTTTAGATCATCTAGCTCCATTCCCCCTGCCATGCACAGAGACACTTTCCACTGGAATTGTGTGCTCGAAGTCCCTTCCAGCCTAGCTTTGAACATTTCCAGGGATGGGGCAACCACAACTTCTCTGGGAAACCTGTTTCAGAATCATGGTAACATGCACAACCCACCAGTGGGAATGGTGCCTGCCACCAGAACCAAGTTAGTCTGGCAGAGAGCTTGTGGACAGGCATTGGTTCTGTGCCACCACACCACTAATAACAGTGATCATAGAACAGTTTGAGTTGGAAGGGACCTTCAAGACCATGTAGTTCCAACCTGCTGCAGTGGGCAGGGACACCACAGCCAGAGACCAGCGTGGCCAGGAGCAGTGTGTTGGACAGCTGGGGTGCACAGTGCCAGGACCCTTCTGCCATGCAATGGTTTCTAGAAAACTATAGAATCATAGAATGGTAAGGTTGGAAGGGACCTCAAGGATCATCTAGTTCTAACCCCCTGCCATAGGCAGGGACACCTCCCACTAGCACAGGTCACTCAAGGCCTCATCCAACCTGGCCTTGAACACCTCCAGGGAGGGAGCAGCCACAACCTCCCTGGGCAACCTGTGCCAGTGTCTCACCACCCTCACTGTAAAGAACTTCCTCCTAACATCCAGTCTAAATCTCCCCTCTGCCAGTTCAAACCCATTGCCCCTTGTCCTGTCATTGCAAGACCTTGTCAATAGTCCCTCCCCAGCCTTCCTGTAGGCCCCCTTCAGATACTGGAAGGCTACTCTAAGGTCTCCTGGAAGCCTTCTCTTCTCCAGGCTGCAGAGCCCCAACTCTTGTAGCCTGTCCTCATAGCAGAGCTGCTGCAGCCCTCTGAGCATCTTTGTGGCACTGTCTTCTGGGGCCTTTAATGGATCCAAGAGGCTGGGTGGATACACTACAAGGGTAACACAAGTTCTGCTGAGCTTCAGAGCAACACAAGACTAATGTGCATCATTATATGAGTTATAAAGGCAATTAAAAAATGGAGGGATGTGTGAACTGCTGCAAACCTGTCATTAGGCTGAGATACCAAAGTCTGCCACTGGTGCACCTCTGGATGGAGGGCATGGCTGCACATGAGGGCTCAGTTCCTGACCAGCCCTTGCTTTGCTTGGCCAGTCCCTCCTGATGGACATTGACACCTGTAGGCAATCAGCTGTTTAGGAGCTTCTTGGGCCTTGCTGCTCCCACCTGTGCTGCAGGGTTTAAAGCAGCACCACGGGATGGTGGATTCTTAAACCCATGTGAGAGGACTGGTTAAGAGGGACAGGGATCTGCTGGAGAGAGTCCAACAGAGGGCTACAAGGGTGGTTAGGGAACTGGTGCACTGCCTTATGAGGAGAAGCTGAGAGACCTGGGGCTTTTTAGTCTGGAGAAGAGAAGGCTGAGAGGGGATTTAATAGATGTTTATAAATATCTGAAGGCTGGGGGTCAGGAGCGGGGCACGGACAGGCTCTGCTCACTTGCTCCCTGGGATAGGACAAGGAGCAATGGATGGAAGCTGCAGCACAGGAGGTTCCACCTCTACACAAGGGGGAACTTCTTTCCTGTAAGGCTCCCAGAGCACTGGCACAGGCTCCCCAGAGAGGTTGTGGAGTCTCCTTCTCTGGAGACTTGCAAGGCCTGTCTGGATGCGATCTTATGTGACCTGTGCTAGATTGTTTGGTCCTGCTCTGGCACTCTATGATCTCTTTGGGTCCCTTCCAACCCCTGACATCCTGTGAGCCTGTAACTGCTGCCCACCTTAGACTCTCCTAGCACCTTTGGGATCCTATTCAGGCTGAGATGTGATGATCTGAACTATTTGGGAACAACCTGATTTCCACACTGCCTGAAGAAGTTTCCACACTCCCTGGAAGTCAGGGCTCAGAAATGCAGCAGGGAGTGTGGCAAAGCATGGGCTTTCTCCTCAGCTTTTGCTCAGAAAGCCACCCAGTAGTCTCCAGTTCAGACCTCCAGGGCTCTGCTGCAAAAAGTGACTAAAAAAAATGATGCAAGGAAACTTGGGAGAAGTCAGTCAGGAATGGGGTGCTTAGAAGTTCACCCACGTACAAAGAGAACTGTGAAGTGCAGTCTCTTAGTGCCTCTGGTTTTGTTTTTCTTTGCCTTTTTTTTTTTTTTTTGCCTCAACCCAGGATGAAGAGGAAGAGATCAAACAAGAAATTAACATGCTGAAGAAGTATTCCCACCACCGAAATATCGCTACATATTATGGTGCTTTCATTAAAAAGAACCCACCAGGAATGGATGATCAGCTCTGGGTGAGTTGCTTGCTGTTCCGTAAAATAACTGGATTTTAACACAAATTATTATTATTTACTCCCTGTTGTCCTTTTACCACGACCTGTACTGCACAAAAAAAACCCTTATTTTGCATCCCTCTTTTTTTTTTTTTTGCCTCAAAGTCATGGCTGTGAGAAAGGCTCTTCCTGTGCTGCAAAATGCTTCTCCAGCGTTCCATAAAATCTTTGCAGGCTGATAAAAAAAAACATTTTTATTCTGAATTGTCATTAACAGCATCTTTGTTACAGTATTCAATTGCAAATGATCTTGTCCTATGAAAATAAATGCACCAAAAAACCAAAACAAAACCAGTTGGAGGGAGCTGGGAGTGTTGCTGGGAAGATCAAGGCTGGGGTGGGGGATACTGAGTGCATGTGATTTCTGCCAGCTCTTTTGCCTTAATATTGCATGGAGCCAGCGCAGGCAAATGGAGAGGAGGGGGACGGCGAAGGGAGGGCAGGGAGGTCTGTGGCTGTTCAGCCATTTCAGTGAAGATGTCTCACATTGCTAAAGGGCTGCAAACTGCTTTGTCTCTCCATAAATCCTTGCCTGCCTTTTCCTGCTGCTTCCCTTGTCAGTGGCTTCTTGGTTATTGATTCGGCATTCCCAGACCGTGGAGGATGAGGGCGGACTAAAGGGGAGGCTACCTTTGAGTTATCTTAAATATAACAACCTGGATGTTGGCCTGCAGTCTAAACAGTTTATTTCCTCATAGCCTTGTAAATGCAGTCAGTTCTGAATTACCCACAGGTAGCATCCAGCTTTCTTTACCTGGACAAGATAGCCAGAACCTAATTTTTCAAGGGTAACAAACACCTGTGGAGGCCATGGAGATGCTGAAGAGCAGCAGAATGCTCTTTCCTTTAGCTTCCCTGTAAATTAGGCTTTGTTTTGGCAAAAGCTTCAGTGGCTTCGTTTGCCCCTGCATCCACATGCCCAGAGCATGGTTGTGGGAACCAAGGGGGGGTTTGGAGGACATTCCTCCAAGTCACCTGAGAAAAACATGGAACATAGAATCATAGAATGGTGAGGTTGAAAGGGACCATGAAGATCATCTAGTTCCAACCCCCTGCCATATACAGGGACATCTCCCACTAGTACAGGTCACTCAAAGCCTCCTCCAACCTGGCCTTGAACATCTCCAGGGAGGGAGCATCCACAACCTCCCTGGGCAACCTGTGCCAGTGTCTCACCACCCTCACTGCAAAGAACTTCCTCCTAACATCCAGGCTAAATCTCCCCTCTGCCAGTTCAAACCCATTGCCCCTTGTCCTGTCATTACAAGACCTTGTCAATAGTCCCTCCCCAGCCTTCTCTTCTGCAGGCTGCACAGCCCCAACTCTCTCAGCCTGTCCTCATAGCAGAGCTGCTGCAGCCCTCTCAGCATCTTTGTGGCCTCCTCTGGACCTGCTTCAGCAGTTCCATGTCCTTCCTGTGCTGGGGGCTCCAGAACTGCACACAGGACTCCAGATGGGGTCTGAGGAGAGCAGAGTAAAGGGGCAGAATCCCCTCCCTTGCCCTGCTGCCCACACTGCTCTTGCTGCAGCCCAGGACTCGGTTGGGCATGATGGGCATCTGTTCTGCTTTGTCATGCAGGGTTTTGTGGCACACCAAATTATTGTAAAGATCTGGGGGCTTGGACTCCAGGAGTTTTTCTTCCTTGGCTTGTAGGGGTTATTTTTGGTGGGAACTCTTAAAAATCTTGTTCTTTGCAGCTGTCCTGGGCTTCAGCAAGGAGAAAGCTGTCAAGCTGAGCAATGTTTTTTCGTCCCATGAAATTCCATTTGGCTTCAGCTGGTTTATAATCTGTGTTTTTAAAAAGTGAAATAAAAAGCCAACCCACAACACTTCCCCTTGTGCTGCTGGAGTGCCTGTGAGGGGGAAAAAAGCCCTACCAGCTGTATGCCAAAGGTGTCAACAGCCAGAGGAGCTCTCCCCAAATCTGGACTCTGCTCAGTGCTTTTATAATCCTTGGGTGTGGAGTTAGCAGGGAACCAGGGAAGAAGGTTTGATTTATTTCTTTCCTCCTTGTCCTGTGCAAAGAGCTCTTGGCATATATTACTGTTAAAAAATAATGATTTTTAAACAATTTGCCCATCCAGAGCAGCCCAGAGTTCCAAAGAGAAAAGCTCCGTAGGAAACTCCTTGGATTATCATCAGTCTCCATCCTCATGAAACAGCAGAGGATGCTGTGCATGCCCTAAGTCAGGAAGAGAACCTGACTTTTCCCCAGGAGGTCACCTGGTGATGCAAGGGGAGATTTGAGGGGGGACTATTGACAAGGTCTTGCAATGACAGGACAGGGAGGAATGGGTTTAAACTGGCAGAGGGGAGATTTAAACGGGATGTTAGGAGAAAGTTCTTTGCAGTGAGGGTGGTGAGACACTGGCACAGGTTGCCCAGGGAGGTTGTGGCTGCTCCCTCCCTGGAGGTGTTCAAGGCCAGGTTGGACGAGGCCTCGAGCAACCTGTTCCAGAGGGAGGTGTCCCTGCCTATGGCAGGGGGATTGGAACTGGATGATCTTTAAGGTCCCTTCCAACCTAAATTGTTCTATGATCTTCATCACCCAGCCATGCTGCTTGGCTAAACAATCTGAATTCCCTTCCAGATCACTACTCTCCCCTCTTGATTTTGGAGCTTTTCTCATGGACTAGTGGAAAAAAAACCAAAACCTGTTGCAGAAGTTGCTTTTCTTGCACCGAAGAGTGCTGGAGTGTGAGGTTTATTAAAGTCTTTGCCCAGTGCTGAAGCTGGAGTTGCTCAGGGCAAAGCTCCCAAAGCATGGAGGAGAGGTGTGCTGGTGTCACTGTGTTAAAGAGCTGTGGTTTCAGGATCTGATTGAATTAGGACTTGCAGGAACTCTATCAGTCTTGCCACCCAGATAAAGGCTTGTTTATTTTTCATTGGCCCTTTGTTGAAATAAAGCACTTTCTGATAATGGCCAAGTAATTCTTTTTATCGACATTCGGGAGGCTGATACGGAAATAAAACCCAGGGAGCTCTTTCAGGGGAGATTAAGATCTCTGGGAAAGGCGGCAGGCTTCTGACATGAAGTATTGTCATCACTTCTGCCGCCGTGGTGAGCAGGCCTTCCCCTGCTGCTGCTCCCTTCCACAGCAGCCACTTGCCCTGAAGGACACCGTAGGATAGGATGGGACAGGACAGAGTGGCATGGGACAGGACAGAATAGGATAGAACAGATTGGTTTAGGTTGGAAGGGACCTCGAAGCTCATCTAGTTCCAACGCCCTGCCATAGGCAGGGACACCTCCTACTAGTACAGGTCACTCAAGGCCTCATCCAACCTGGCCTTGAACACCTCCAGGGAGGGCACAGCCACAACCTCTCTNAGCCTGGAGAAGAGGAGACTCAGAGCAGACCTTATTGTTCTCTAGAGCTTCCTGAAAGGAGGTTGTAGCCAGGTGGGGGTTGTCTATTCTCCCAGGTACCCAGTGACAGAACAAGAGGACACAGCCTCAAACTGTGCCAGGGCAGGTTTAGGCTAGACATTAGGAAGAAATTCTTCACAACAAGAGTGATTGGCATTGGAATGGGCTGCCCGAGGAGGTGGTGGAGTCCCCATCCCTGGAGGTGTTCAGAAGGAGGCTCAATGAGGCACTTAGTGCCATGGGTTAGTTAATTAGAAGATGTTGGGTGAAAGGCTGGACTTGGTGATCTTAGAGATCTTTTCTAACCTGGTTAATTCTGTGATTCTGTGAAGTTAGAAAGCTGCACAGAGGATACTTTGGCAGGCAAAAATGGAGGTGTGCATCACAAATCTCAGCTGTGAGGAGAAGGTGGCAATCAGTCAATCCATAAAGCTTGTCCCTACGACTTGGGATAAGCGGTAGGCTTATCCTAAACGTGGCTTTCTAGTGGATCTTTAGGAGGCATTGTGCCCATCTCTAACTGAGATGAGGGGATCCTGCCAGGGGGAATCTGTGGTGCAAGTGGGCAAAGAGAGGGTGGTCTGCAGAAACTGGGAACGTGGCTCAGGAGATGGTGGAGACTCAGTTAATGTTAACTGCTGCTTTATGGAGATAAACTCATTAAATTCGCTTTTCTCGTCTCAGATCTAAGGTACAGGTTACCAAGCTACACATAACTCAGTGGGGTTGTCTGGAGTTTTGGTGTTTGGTCTTTTTGGTTTTTTGGGGGGAGGTGGGAGGTTGGCAGTGGGAAACAGTATTCATTAGGAAGGGTGAATTTGATGATAGATGATCCTATCTGAAAGGACTGCTCCCCAGCACAGCATGCTCCCTGATGGTTACTGAAAACTCCAGGCCTTCTACTTCATTCCCATATGTTAACCACTGTATAGATCCACAGGACAGCAGGGGTGCCACTCAGCTGGGTGTTTGTCATCCGCCCTTGCCATGAAGCCATGAATGGAGGCGCCCTGCCATGCACGGGCAGTGGGCAGAGCAGGGTTTGCAGAACAGGGGAACTGAATGGTAGCTGGTGGCAGAGCCCTCCCAGGGCAGAGCCTGCTCGGCAGTGTGGTCCCTGGGGGCCAGCAGCGCGGACTGCCGGTGGATGATGGATGGCTGCCATGGCAACCTTGCCTGCGCCCGGAGCTGCATCTGTCACCAAATGGAGAAAAATTGCTAACAGGCAGGTTGCCAAATACCTGCTCACGGTGAGCACTGTAGAGTGGCCTCCAGCCTGGCCTCTGCGGCAGGCGATCTGGGGCAGTTGGGAGAAAGGTTTGGGGTGATTTAAGGCCAGAGGCTATGTCAGAATGGCACAGCCACACGCTGCTCAGGGCTCTCAGTGTGTAGTTGCAATGTGCTTTTGCACTGTATCAAGCTGTAGGGGCCCATTCAATAGCTGCAGCGTGGTGCAAACAGAGTCACACTGGGTATCTGGAGAAGAAAAATGGGGCCAGTGAGGCTACATCAAAGCACTGGGTTGTACCTGTGCAGCTCAGAGCAGGATTGCTCTTAATCTGCTTACAGGCACCAGAGAATATTTTTGGGCAGTTGCTGATACCTGGCATAGCAGGAATTAAATTCTTGAACACTTGAGAGTGGACAGCTTTCAGCTGAGCTGTAATTCTCTCTAGTCCTGCAGTCCTGAGGAGGTGTGGGGGGAGCAGGGCTGCTCCTCCAGCCCCCAGCTGAGAGCCTGGGGTTAGCAGAAAGTCTTTCAGCTGCTTGTCTGGCTGAGTAAGCCAGCGCTGTTTCCTTCTCACTCCTCTTCAAAACAGTGTCAGTGCTGTAAACACTGCAAGGCCGTGAGCCCAGCTCCTTTTGCTGCCATCCCTAAACCCAAAGCTTTCAACCTGCTCAGGACCCATGCTGGCAGCTACCTGGCAGCTACCTACCAGCTCCCTGAGGGGCACAAATTGCTTAGCTGGCCTGGACGTGCAGGGAGGTGCAGGCAGGGCACAGGCAGGCAAGTCATTTAGCTATGAACGCGTGCAAGAGCAGTTTGATGCCTCCATCTGTGTGAGGAGAGTGGGGCAGTGCTTGGCCCTGCTGCCCCCAGCCAGGCATCCTGATGTAGCAGTGACACAGGCAGTTGGAACTTTTGCTCATCTTCCTACAGAATGTTTTAGTTGCTGCTAAATGCCAGTTCAATCAATATTTCTGTTTCTGAAAGGGGCACCAGCTTTTCTGCTCAGCCCCTCAGTGAAGGTCTCATTATTTTTATGCTCCATCACTGTCTTCAGGTATCATGATGTATGCAATGAGGGAAGCTCTTGTAAAGGAGCCAGGCTGTGGGGTGTGACAGGAGGCTTGGGTGGAACTGCATTGCTCTTGGGTTCTGTTTTCATACACAGCAAGACGAAGCATTTACAGCAGCACTTAGCCCGGGGGTGTTGTGTGCTTGTTTTCTGTAAAAGAGAAGTAAAATTGTTCATAGGCTGAAGAATAGAAGCACAGAAGGATTTGGATTGCAGTTGGATGGTTTTGAGGGATTCCTCTGGGCAAGCTGGAGCCTCTCAATGTCAGCCAGATTGAGGTTTATATACTGGGGGTGCTCAGGTTCGAGCCCTTCCCAGGTAGTGTACAACAGCAATGGGAACAGAGGTCTTACTGGCAGTTCCCAAACTGGAGGTGATGGTTAAATTGAAAGCTGCAAAGGCTCTTTAAACACAAAATTCATGCAACAGCAGCAGGACACAGCAATTTACTGCTGCTGCTTCTGAATTTGCTTTGCTTATGAAGTTTGCTGTCACTCTGATATGAAGAGCTCAGTAAATGCTAAATGAACTGTGTTTAAAAACACTTCCTCAATAAATGGCCTTGCAAATTAAATTTTAGGAGATGATCTTACCTTTAGCCTATCTTGATGATAATTTTAATTATATTTAATAAAAGTTCACTCTGCATTTCAAGTTTATTGTCTTTCCCCATCATGACTTCATCCTTTAACAAGATTGGTAATGATGCAAGTGTCTGCAGGAAAAGCATCACCTGGAGACATGGGACTGGTAAGAATGTATGGTAGTGCAAGTGCTGTTTGCAGCCTTTCCTGAGTGTGCTGAGCTCTGTCCTAAAGCCAGCTAGAACTTTTGTTCCTTTTTTATTTTCTCCTGGAAGGCTTTTGGTTGGTTTCCAACCTAAATATGCCCACAGCATTTCCCCTAGTAATTGCCTCAAGAGGCCAGCAGTGGCCCTGCTGCAGTCCAGGGTTGTGATGCTCCTTGGTATTCTGTTCCTACCATGCAAGATCTTGATCTCTACCACCTCATGGGTGTTGCAGACAAGGTGTCCCCTCCCAGCCTTCATCACTTCAACCAGACCCTCCTCATTAGTGACTATGAGATCCAGCAGTGCTCCTCTCCTAGTTGTCTCATGCACCATTTGCATCAAGCAGTTATCATCAGTGCACTGTGGGCCCTTGTGGGCTGTGAATGGCTGGCTGAGGAGGCTTCCAGCAAGTACTGGGGTGGTTGAAATCCCCCACTAGAACCAGAGCCTGTAAATTGCGAGGCTGCTGTCAGCTGCCTGTAGAAGGCCTCCTCAGCTTCCTTGTCCTGTTGAGGTGGCCTGTAGTAGACACCCACAACAGTATCACCCATGCTAGCCTGCCCCTTAATTGACACCCACAAGCTCTGAACTCACTCGTCATCCTGCCTTTGACTCCTCATCCTTCCCTGGACAGAACTCAGTATCTTCTAGTTGCTCTCTCATGGAAAGAGCAACACCAGCACCACCTCACCTAATGGACCTGTCTTTCCTAAAAGAGACACAGCCATCCATGACCACATTCCAGCCATGTGGGCTGTCTTCCTATGTCTCTGTAATTGCCACCAGACTGTAACTCCTTGACCCCCCCAGACAGATTTCTGCCTCCTCCTGTCTGTTCCCCATGCTGCACGCATTGGTGTGCAGGCATTTCAGGGAGCGAGCTGAGCAGGCTGATCCCACCCTAGGTGGGTGGGAGGCCTTCTGGTCTTCATTAACACCAGAACAGTGCTCCACTGGTGCAAACCCAGCTGCAACCCCATCCCCCTTCAAACCCAGTTTAAAGCTCTATGAATGAGTCCTGCTAATTCTTGTCCCAGGATCCTTTCCCCGCCTTGGCTTTTCCACATGCTAGCATCAGGCCTGGTGTCTTATAAAGCCAGCCATGCTCAAAGAACCCAAAGCCCTGCCTGTAGCACCAGTCTTGGAGCCTGGTGTTGACAGACTGGATGCTTCCGTTCCATTCCATGTTATTGTCTCCAACTGGAAGGAGGGAAGAGAAAGTAACTTGTGCCCCAGACTGTCCCAAGGCCTTGAAGTCTCTGTCACTCCCCTCAGACTAGGGGGTGCAGCTTCCTCAACACCTATCTGGGTTGTAGTCTGACAACCACATCAGGGTGGGGAATTTCCCAGTGACACCCCTGGTTTGGGCTCCTGGAAGGTGATACAGGCTTCCCTGTGATGAGTGTCCACCCGGCGCGTTGGGCCCTCCGTTGCCTTAGCAAGTCTCCAACAGCTATAAAACTTCTCTTCCTTGTGCGGCCTGGACACCTCCCTGTCTATGTGGCTAGAATTCTTCACCTTCTTTCTCCCTGGGATAGGACAAGGAGCAATGGATGGAAGCTGCAGCACAGGAGGTTCCAGCTCAACACAAGGGAGATCTTCTTTACTCTAAGGGTCTCAGAGCACTGACACAGGCTGCCCAGAGAGGTTGTGGAGTCTCCTTCTCTGGAGACTTGCAAGACCTGTCTGGATATGTTCCTGTGTGACCTGTGCTAGATTGTCTGGTCCTGCTCTGGCAGGGCGTTGGACTTGATGATCTCTTTGGGTCACTTCCAACCCCTGACATCCTGTGATTCTTCCTGTACCTGCTCCAATGTGTACTGACTGTTCTTGAGCTCCATCATCCATCAGGACAGGTGTCACTGTAGGTGAGATCTTACCAGGCCTGTTGCCTGCATTTCCTCTCATTGGAGACTGAATTCTATAGGCTGTGGTTGGGACTTCTGTAGCATCCTTCCATTTGAGGAGCTCAGGAAACTCTAAAAGCCTGCAGAGATCACAGTGATGCTGAGCACTGCAGCAGCCAGCTTCTCTCCTTTTCCGTCCAAGCCTGGATGGAACAGGAGGTTTTGCACATCANCAGACTGTCCCAAGGCCTTGAAGTCTCTGTCACTCCCCTCAGACTAGGGGGTGCAGCTTCCTCAACACCTATCTGGGTTGTAGTCTGACAACCACATCAGGGTGGGGAGTTTCCCAGTGACACCCCTGATTTGGGCTCCTGGAAGGTGATACAGGCTTCCCTGTGATGAGTGTCCACCCGGTGCGTTGGGCCCTCCGTTGCCTTAGCAAGTCTCCAACAGCTATAAAACTTCTCTTCCTTGTGCGGCCTGGACACCTCCCTGTCTATGTGGCTAGAATTCTTCACCTTCTTTCTCCCTGGGATAGGACAAGGAGCAATGGATGGAAG
>WBNM01016512.1:16760-38002 GCA_013399055.1 Ramphastos sulfuratus | reverse complement strand
GGGAGGTGTCCCTGCCGATGGCAGGGGGTTGGAACTGAATGATCTTTGGGGTCCCTTCCAACGTAAACCATCCTAGGATTCTATGTCCATCAGCTCCTCAAGGCAGACAGCTCCTCAGGCAGCCTCACCATCTTTCTGCTGCTCCTTTTCTTGGAGAGCTCGTGGCAGAGCTTTCAGGAGCTGTTAGCAGCACGTGCATGCCTTGGAACCCCCTTGGCCCCTACCCAACTGGACCTGGAGCCTGCTGGGGCTGCCAGAGATCTGCTGGTGTTGGGTCATTTTCCTTTAGTTGTTTCTGGACTGTGCAGCATGTAAAAACCCAAGCTAGAAGCACTCCTCCTGGGAGTTTCTCTTTCCCTCTCTCTGTTTTTCTTTTTAATGTCCATTAGATTTCACCATTACAGATTTGGGATACATCAGCAGGTGGCTGCATTAGTCACCTCCTGGTGCAAAATTAATCTTTGCCCTGTGGAAATCAAGGACAGGGCAGAGGACCAAGTGAACTGCCAGCTCCATAAAGATTATCTGGCAAAATTAATGGATACACTGTGTACTTTAAATAGGATTTCTTCCATCTCTTAAGCATTGTGATTGCTGTACATAGCATAGCAGACCCTTGTTCCTGCTCCACATCTTGATGAGAGCCTGTGGATGAATTTCCATGGAAGGGAACTGGAGAGGGCAGCTTTTGGGTTTGAACGTGTCCGGTTGGCTTAGCTACCTAGGTTTTTCGTTTCCAAGCTTGCTGCCATGGTACTCCAAAGGTCCATTTAATTAGAANCCTCATCTTGAGCTTTTCATCACCCCAGACCCCCAGGTCCTATTTCTCAGGGCTGCTCTCAACCATTCCCCACCCAGCCTGGAGCTGTGCTTGGCATTGTGCCTACCCAGGTGCAGGACCTTACACTTGGCCTTGTTGAATGTCCTGAGGCTGGCCTGGGCACAGCTCTGCAGCCTGTCCAGGTCCCTCTGGATGGCATCCCTGCCCTCTAGCAAGTTGACTGTGCCACACAGCTTGGTGTCATCTGCAGACTTGCTGAGGGTGCACTGATTCCTCTGTCCATGAAATGCTGATACTCCCCATGTGACAGTGTGAGAAGAGGGAGAGGTGAGGTGACTTTGAAACCAGGTGGTTGTAGTGGCTTGGATGTTACCCAATCCCCCCCACCCTGAATTCACCAGACTAGACTCAGTCAGCTGGAAGTTAAGGAAGCTATATTCACAGCTTGGCACAGTTCACAAGCATATATATACAATATAGTACAAATATTTACAGCTATATACAAGTTAAAAGTAATACAGAAATACAAAACCTCTTCCTGAGCAGCCAGACTGCCTGAGAAGGCTCCCAACCAACCCCACTCCTTCTTTCTACTCTCTCCCTTATCTCAGGATCCCACTTACATGCAGGGTGAGCTGGAAAAGGTCAGCAAGAGGTGTTAAGAAGGAATTTATTGGTTGGGTTACACAGATTCAGGCAGAGAAGTTAATACAGCAAGCAGGCAAGCCACAGGGTGCCCTTATCTTTGTTTGTGTCCTTGTTTTCCTATGTCCCAGCAGAACAAATGGGTAATATAGACTTCACCATTACTTTCCTTTCACAACCAATAATCTGATTTCTCTCATTAAAATATTCCAATGAGCCTCAAACCAGCACAGTGGTCCATTACTCTCTATTTGGTGAGCAATGACAAACTCATGGCTTAGGCTGTGTGACCCAGCTGGATTGCTGGTTGGCCACTGGGGTGGAAGAGCTGTGGAAAAGCTCCACTGGGGTGGAGTTGCCTTTGCACTTGGCTTGGTGTCACAAGCATGTTTCTTGAAGCCAATATCCTGCCATAACTGGGATATGCAGAGATTTGTTCATGTCAGTTTAGGAAGAGAAGAGAAGAGAAACTCAATATCCAAACCGAAGATAGGAGCATGGTCAAAGCCAGCTAAGGTGTAGTCTGCTTAAGTATTTTATTTAACCTGAAGGTTTATGTCTGGTTTTTGTGGTTGGTTGTTTATGCCATCCGAGCAAAGTGGTTAAGGGTTACCCTTTTGCAGTTTCCTTCTCCTCTCCTCTTGGCTTATGAATTTAATCAAGTGATGTCATTTGCCTGCAGAAGATTAAATGCCACGTAAGCTGCATGCCATAAGAATCTTTAAGCACACGCATTGAAGGATCTGGCGAGGTACAGCTTGTAAGAAAACATCTTACAAGTAGGCTGGTCTCATTGGAAAACTTGGGTTTGCCTCTGAGAGAAACTCATGCACAGGTCTTGGAGGAGCCTGTTTGTGTATGTGGGCTGTGCTTGTTTTCTGGAGCCTGCTGCTGGCTCTTGCACTCCCTGGGGATCTGTGATGTCCCTGGGAGGCGCACACACATCCCCTGCTATTTTTGCAAGGTTTATTTCACAGTTGCTCAATGACAAGATTAAGTTTGGGCCTGGGTTAGATCACTGTACTTCTATATTTGATGTTTTGAAACTTTGGAAGTGGTACTAGTGGTGGTGCCCAGTCTCGTTTGAACCAATCTGAGCAGTAGGACATCAGCTGTCTCTCTGTGAACCTGAAGCTGCATGGCAAGCTTCTCCTCTGGGAGGGCTTCCTGATCAAAAAGGTGGTCAAAACCAAAGACCTTCTGGTAGAAAAAAGTAAAAATCGAGAAGTATACTTGATTTCCAAGGTTGCATGAAGCTGTTTCCAAGGTCATAGGAAGCCTTCAAGCATCTGTCTTGTTGCCTTTGCATTTTCAGAGTTGGAGGTCTTGTATACAACAGGTAGAGTTTTGCTTGTGTTGCTATTGATACTAACTGTTGATGCTAAGGGTGGAGTAGGGTATGTAGCAGTGGGGTATGAGATTTCAAGGTTTCCCTTCAGCACTGGACTAATTTCTGTTTCTTGTTGCCAGCTTTCTGGAGATCAACAAGAACTTTCAATCATTCCAATCCTTCCAAATTTTTATTGTTTCATGGGTCACAAGCTGATAGGTTTAAGATTATGTCTTGATGGCTCTGCATAGCACTGTGGTGTGCCCACAGCTGTGCTGCCAGCGCCAGGGTCCTGCCCAGGGCTCAGGAGCCCACAGGATGCTGTGGGTGTCACTGCAGTAACTGCATTTTGGTTTTGTTTGGCAGCTGGTGATGGAGTTCTGCGGCGCAGGCTCTGTCACTGACCTCATCAAGAACACGAAGGGCAACACCTTGAAGGAAGAGTGGATTGCCTACATCTGCAGAGAGATCTTACGGGTACGTGGCCAGAGGGAGCTTAGTTTTGGGGGGTGTTGGAGTGTCACACTCTGTGCCTGGGGACACAGAAAGCCTTTGGCTGTGCAGGCTTTGTGGCTGCCGTGCTGCCATGGGCTGGAGCCTCTTTGGTGCTGGTGGGCATGAATGATTCATGTGCTTGTATGATGCATAATAAATAAGACTTCTTTAATGCCCTTTAGCTCTGTTACTCCCCTGACTTTTAACCCTTTTTTTCCTTCAACAAAAATATAATCTTTGCTCTATTAATACTGAAGGAAATTTATGTATATTACAACTGTATTTTCAATTAACGGAAAGGTGAGGACTAATGATGTCTGTGGAAAGAATCCTCATGATTAAAAGGCGACACCTTATGTTTTATTAAATCCACGTGGCTCTGGCTTTAATGAGGATGCTGCAGCTTTTATACCTACAAGATAAATATTTGACTGTAAGGTCTTAAAATGGACAGTGCCAGAGTTTCATGTTCTGGGAGATGGCAGCTGCAGCAAAGGCTTGCTGGCATCTTGCACAAGTGAGGTCAGACGATGTGATCATAATGGTTGCCCAACATTAAAAAGCTTCATGAACTGAGGTTTTGTTCAAGAGAAAACAGAAATATTTGGCATGTGAAGGAAACCTGTAGAGGAGCCTTCAAGTGATAGGGCAAGAGGAAATAGCCTCATGTTGTGCCAGGGGAGTCTTAGGTTGGATATTCAGGGTAGTCTTAGGTTGGGTATTAGGAAAAATTTCTTTCCCAAAAGGGTTGTCAAGCCCTGGAACAGGCTGGCTGGCGAAGTGGTGGAGTCGTCATCCCTGGAGGTATTTAAAAGTTGTGTAGATGTGGTACTTAGGAGCATGGTTTAGTGGTGGACTTGGCAGTGCTGAGTTAACAGTTGGACCTGATGATCTCAGAGGCCTTTTTCAACATAAAGAATTCTATCATTCTATGAAAGAAAATGAAGCAAAATGACTGCTCCAAAAGGAGGTGTCCGGCACTGCTGCCGAGGCTGCCAGTGGTGTCCAGAGGTGACACAGCACTTCTCTGTTGACCCTGAATGCCACTGTCTGCACCAGCGTGATGTGCAGAGAAGCTGCTGGTGGTGTAGTGAATCAGTTCTATGGCTTTGCGTGCCAGGAAACCACAGTCACACAGGCTTATCTTAAATGTATGAACTCTGGGAGCCTGCTTCCTAAAATAATCCCTGGCAGCGTGTCAGAACCCAGCCACTGACTCATGTCCCAAGGCCACCATCGAGTGTCACCGCTTGCATTTTGGCTGCCCGTTGGAGCGGTTGCTTGGTGACCTCTGTAGGGTTTCACATGATGAAAGGTTCCCACAGTTGTGCTGCAGAAGATGGCTTAGTCTTGTTCCAGGCGTTGACACTCAGTTGTACTTCTAACATGAGGCTCAATCTCACACTTTTGAAGGATTTAATGAACTCAAGTGGAGTTTTGGCTTTGCCTCCAGAGCACAAAGGTGCCTCTAACCAGGTACAACATGGCTAAAAAAAAAAAGAGTTCCTCTACAGATAGAATCATAGAAAGGTAACATTGGAAGGGACCTCAAGGATCATCTAGTTCTAACCCCTGCCATAGGCAGGGACACCTCCCACTAGTACAGATCACTCAAGGCCTCGTCCAACCTGGCCTTGAACACCTCCAGGGAGGGAGCAGCCACAACCTCCCTGGGCAACCTGTGCCAGTGGCTCCCCACCCTCACTGCAAAGAACTTCCTCCTAACATCCAGTCTAAATCTCCCCTCTGCCAGTTCAAACCTATTGCTCCTTGTCTTGGCATTACAAGATCTTATAAATAGTCCCTCCTCAGCCTTCTTGTAGGCCCCCTTCAGATAGATCTATTCCATGGTGGTGTCCCCAGGTAACAAACATAAAATGACTGATAACTCCCAGCTGTGACAGCAGAAATTATTTCCTTCCTCAAATATGAATGTTTAATGTGAAATGTAAACCTAATGCAAAATTAGGTTTTGAAGCACTCCATATTTTTCCTGGGCTGGCAGTACAGGTGGATGTTACTTTGAAACTGGAGTAATAAATGGATGAAATAAAAATGTAGGTGGGGAAAAAAAAAAGAAATTAATGAGCTAATTTAAAAAAAAAAAAAAGGTACAACAGAAGAGCTAGTTTACCTTTAGCCTTTCAGACAGGCTTTTTAATTTGAGCTATATCTCTATTAAAGGTATGTGCAAGTGATGGCATTTGTGTTTGCATGGTAGCTCTCTTAAGGGTAAGGGTATGTGCAAGTGATGACATTTATGTTTGCATGGTAGCTTTTTCAATACAAGCTGCTCAGTGGAATCCAGTCCAGCTTCTTGGACTGATAGAACAAGAGAATTGTTTCCTTCAGTTTCTGGATGATGGAAGTAGAGGAAGGAGACAAAACCATTCTATTAATTCTGCCACAGAAATGACTCCCTAGGGGAAAGGGAGAACATGAGGGAAAATGTGTCTAGATTTACAGAGAAATTTGGGTTAGTATGGATTCCTGCAGGAGCAGAAAGGTTGGGTTTAATCCCTGTGGAACTGCTGGTTCTGCAGTGGAGGGCGCCCACTGCGGCACGTATAGCCCGTCAGTGGGCGTCTTGCTTGCCAGGCTTGTCCTCCCAGCATGTGACACAGGACAGTGTTTGGAACACATGGTGACAAATAAAAGCATTCTCCAGTGCTCGACTCCAACTGTGAATCTTTTAATTTCTGGAGCCTAATTGGATGAGGAGGAATGTCAGAAAATAACATGCTTTGAACTTGGACTCCACTAACCTTTCTCTGAATTCTCCAGGGTTTGAGTCATCTACACCAGCACAAAGTAATTCATCGAGACATCAAGGGACAGAATGTATTGCTGACAGAAAATGCAGAGGTAAAACTAGGTAAGAGTAGAGGGCAGAGCCCTTGGAAACTGCCTATGGGCTGGCTGGAGAGAAGGGGCAAAACTGACTTGTAGGTGACTTGGAGAAAGAGGATGGATGCTAAGAGCTACTTTGTTTTTTCTCCTGCCGGCCTCAGTAACATGGCCTTGGGTGTTGACTGAGCACTGCACAACCAACTGTCAGTGATTGGTGGCCAATTCCTGCATGCAAAGATGCACCTCCAGTGGTGTCTCTGTTCAGACAGAACAGCTGGGCACCTCTGCCATCAGGTACAGGTTATGCAATCAAGACCATTTCTTTGTGCCCCAGACTGAAAATTGCCCTGTGTGCCTCACCAGACATCATTGAAGGCTGTTCCCTCCCAGCTCCATTGCAGTGTCCTATAGGATCATAATCCATCCAGTTGAGTATGACATTATCCAAACTTGTTTTCCAAGCTAGCTTGGTGGAGAGAACTTAATTTGCAAGAACTACTCAGAATTTCTTACGTGGTGTTTGTCACTCAGGAGCAGACCAGGCAGTCATGTGAAGATCATATGGAAGACAGCAGATGAGCACAGATGTGCTGATAATTCTCACATGTCCAGCACCAGTGTCATTAAGGCTGTCTTTGCATGTTTTTGATTTATGCTAGTGTTGGAAGATCCCTTACATTGGTAAAGAGAGGTGTGAGTCTTGTTTTCCCATGTCTCCCCTCTCTCTTCATAGCAGAATAAAACCCCAGCTTAACAGATGGCACCACCAGCTCGTTTGGATTTATGCTGGTGAAGATTCTCCTCTAAGGGGAAATTCTCCAGGGCGAATCTCCAACCATTGTGTTGTGCAAAGTGAACTTAGTGGACCATAGAGTATTCTATCACTGATTTGATTTCATCAGTTTTTGCTTCATTTTGCAGCTCTTTGCTTGACATTTCCCTATGGGCCTGTGTCCTTGGTCCTTGGTTTCTTAAAGTCTTTTGCATTTCTGCCATTTCCAGCAAGAATTTAGGTAGAAAAATGAGGCTTCTACCAATATTTGGCAGGCTTTAATTCAAATGAGAATGCATAGAACAAAGGCTGTTCCTTATTCATGTTGCTAACCCTGTTTCTCATTAGTATGAGGAGCTGTGATTTCTTTTCGTTGCCTCCTGGCAAGGAGGAAGAGGCACAGGGTTTCATACAAAACCTGCACATCAGATGATCAGGTTTGTCCTTGACTGACCTCTGTTGATCCCAGCAGAGATGAAACAGGAATGTCTCTGGACGCATCTTTCTCTCCTGACCCTGCAGAGGATTCGGGCGGAATAAACTCAGTGTTTTCCATTCAGCAGCAGAGTGTTGCTCAGGTTTATCTCTGACCTTACTGTGCCCTCTTGTCTCTCTGATCCACAGTGGATTTTGGTGTCAGTGCTCAGCTGGACAGAACGGTGGGCAGGAGAAACACCTTCATTGGAACGCCTTACTGGATGGCCCCCGAGGTCATTGCCTGCGATGAAAATCCTGATGCCACTTACGACTTCAAGGTACCCAAACGAGCATCTTCCTCCTCTCCTCTATGTTATTACAGACTAAGTTTGCAAAGGTAGCACATTTATCAGTGAGGCAGAGAAGAAATTAAAACAGCACTTACTGGTGCTAGCAGTGAGAGCTGTGATCATAAACATCTGAAGAAGGTGCTTGGTGCAATCTCAGGTGTTAATGCCTCAGTACCATCAACTTGAGCACTCAGGAGTTGGGTGTACACTCACTGCTTTGAAACATGCGTTGACAAGCAGCATAGTCTGCTCCTGCTCTCTGGCTGTTGGATTTTCAGATGCCAGTTCAGGTCTAATGTGAATCTCTGTTGTGCAGCTCACTTATCCAAATTTACTGTGAAGAAGCCTTTCCCTGTGCTTGAGAAAGGTGTCAGACTGAGGCTTCCTACCTGCTGGCCTGCTTTTCAGTGCTGCACGTTTAAGTATGACAGTTAAACATGCTGTATTTGCTCTATTTACTCTGGAGAGAAGTCAGGTCAGGTTTAGAAAGGGCAAAAATCACATCTTCTGGCCTGCAGGCTGGTACTCGCAGGGAGATCTGAAGGTTGCCACACAATCAGACGTTTGGGGGGCTGACCTACTTTTCACATGTCTCTTTAGCCTGTTTGAAGTTTATTTTTGGATCAGTGGCAGCACAACATTGCTGCTGAGTTTTAACGTGGCACAGAGCCCTGTGCCATGCAGCAGGTCTACAGAGGGCTTGTGAATCCCACCTGCCTATTCAAACTACACTGAGGTCTGATGTTTAAAGCAGGGAGGGCTTAATGTATTTTATCCTGTTTCTGCCTTACTGCAAGTCTCTGGATGCACAGCTCTAGAAATGTCCTTTGGTTTCTCGAAGCATCCAAAACTTGAATTTCTAGCTCCAAACCCCCTAAGGTCCACTCACCATGTCTAGAGAGGAGAACAAGACACTGACCTGTGAGCTTTGGGGGAAAAAGCTTGGATATGTGTAAAGCTTGGTGTACCCCTCTGATCAGGCACTTGCTGAGTGGTCACTTCACAAGGTGATGCTTGAAAAGGGCTTTGAGACCCTCTGGTGTGGAGCTTTCTAACAGCAGGACACTACAGTGCAATGGTGCAACAGCCCACAGGCACGGTATGGTTTGGGCTGCATTTACCATCACCCAGAAAACTGGTTGAGAGAGGAGGGCCCTTCAAGTAACCAAAGGCTGCTCTGGTATTGCAACTATTTCAGTGCAGCAGCCAACTTTTGAACTGGTGGTTTGCCAGCAGCAGCTCCCCAGTCTGAGTTCAGAGCCTGCGTTACAGAGATCCTTAATGATAGTGACATGATGAAATAGTTTAAGCTGCAATTACTTAATACTCCTTGATTAACCAGTTACAACAGGTGTTTCCTCAGCCTTGCTGATGCCAGTGCTGGGTGGCATCTCCTCCCTCTCCTCCCTCTCCTCCCTCTCCTCCCTCTCCTCCCTCTCCTCCCATTATTATTATTATTAAAAGAGGGCTGATATCTTCATAGGCAGCTTTCTACCCTCAGACACCCCTGAGATCTTCCCTCTTTCCAGAATAACTGGAGCACTTAATATGCCATTGAGTGCTGCCCAGGCACTGGGCCCAGAATGCCTCTATTGTCCCCGAGGATCAAACGCTCGCAGGGCGCTTGCGTCTCTGGAGTTGGCATTGAGCATTTTCCCTTGGCTGGGCCTAGCAAACAGAAGGCTGATTGCTGCCGACACACTCACTGCAGGGTGTTTTTGGAGCTCGTGGTGATGTGGGAGCCGCTGGACATAAGTCCATACCCTAGATCACATCCCTGCACCTGATGCTCTTGCTTTGAAGTTTGGGGGAGGGGATAGGGGGGAATATAAATGGCAATTATATGTTTTTAAAGGGATGCAAATCAGATGCTCTCAGGTTTAGCTGACCGGCTTAAAATAGTGAATACAGAAGATGAGATTTATAGGGCGAAAAAAGAAATCCTTTCAAACTTAATCTGTTGGACAAAAAGCCTCTGATCCCACTGTTTTCTTAGCCAGCAAGAGATGCCTGTGTAATCTATGGAAGGAGGCAGTAAATACCTCCTCACAAATATAAACCACTTCAAAAAAGCACAAACAGAAACCCCACGTTGTTGAGGTTATTTATTGGATTTTCCCCAACTGTTTCTCCCTTTTTCTTTAGAGCTATCTTGTCAATAAGCTTCGAATCAAAACGAGGCAGGGAAGGAAGCTTGCTTCCCTTCCCAAGTCAAGACAATGCAAAACATATTAGCACAAAGTCTTTGTGCTGGGTGGACTGAAAAGCTTTTCAGACTCAGAAATATAAACCCCACACACAAAACCCAAGCCTTGAATTCCAGGTCATTATAAAATGTGTGCTTCCCACTGAGTTTTCTGCTTTCTCTGGGAGACTTAGGGAGGTGATAATCCCTTTCTGTATTGCTCCAGCTTGGAGATCACTTGGCATCTCGTGCATAATACTGGGCACCTCGATATGGGAAAGACACAGCTAGGAATTTGGAAGGAGTTCAGCGGCAACCCAAAGGGAAGGGGTCATGTGTGCTGAATCATGTGGAAAGACGGCGATAATTAAGTATGCAGCAGAAATCCCAGCTGACCAGAAACAAAGAGGGGATGAGGCTGTCCTGTGCAAAGACTGGAAATAAGATTTGAGAGAGAATTTTTAAGCAGGTACAAAGATATGTAGCAAGGACGACGTCTGTTAGGGGAGAACTTGAGTTAATAACAAGGAACAGTGCTTTCAGATGGAAAATCCCAAGTTATCTTGCTGGGATGCTGTTCAGTCTGGAGAAGAGGAGGCTCCCAGTGGCCTTCCAGTATCTGAAGGGGGCCTACAAAAAAGCTGGGGAGGGACTTTTTAGGCTAGCAGGTAGTGACAGGACTAGGGGAAATGGAGCAAAGCTGGAGGTGGGGAGATTCAGACTGGAGGTGAGGAGGAAGTTCTTCACCATGAGAGTGGTGAGAGCCTGGAAGGGATTGCCCAGGGAAGTGGTTGAGGCCCCATCCCTAGAGGCGTTTAAGGCCAGGCTGGATGAGGCTCTAGCCAGTCTGATCTAAGGTAGGGTGTCCCTGCCTATGGCAGGGGGGTTGGAACTAGATGACCCTTCCAACCCTGACTGATTCTCTGATTGTATGTGAGAAGGTGCTTGTGGTCCCTAGAGGTTCTCTCTAGCTCTGGCTGAGCTCTTCAGGCTCTGTGCAGGGGAAAAAACAACCTTTCTGGGATTTGTTCACTAAACTGCAGGTTTAGAGGTTTCAGGCAGTTTGGAAAGGGAAGCTCTTATAATGGAGAGGAAAAAAAACTGAAGTGGAACTGCCAGGAAGATGGCAAAGAGCGGGGTGAGACAGAGCAAGACGTGAGAGCTGGGGGTGCAGGAGGAAGGGTTCACCAGAGTCCATCTCTTCCACCCTGAGATGTACCTGCTTGCAGAATTTACTGCTTTTGAAGTGCTAACCAGAGTTTAACTGCTCTCCAGCAAGCATCAGCTGCAGCTGCACTGTTTCTTCTGGTCCCTGGTGCACCTGCAGCTTCTGCCCTTGCTGTTGTCACCCTCCCATTTCTCTCCATGCCCTCAGAGATGTGTCAGAGACTGCACTTGAGATGTAGGCACCAAAATTACTCTGGGTCCTGTTTCTGGTGCACTGGGTGCTGGGTCGTGGATCATGAGCAGCCTCATACATGGTGTCCAGAATAATGAATTAGCCACCTTCTGCCAGAAAGCCAAGTTGCAGCAGTGCCTCTGGCTGGGCACGTACTGTCTCTGCCTTGGCTGCTCTGCCAGGAGAGCTGAGCTGTCCTTTGGGGCTCATTAGCAGATCTAGAGGTACAGCTGTAGCTTGGGAGCGATGCTGGGGTGGGGAGGAGGCACTGGAGGGGAGCTCACCACTGCTCTCTGGCAGGGAGCTGGGGATACAAATGTCCCTGTTTGCAAGAGAGAAAATGGAAAGAAGAGTGTTACCAGTATGAAATCCAGAAGCTTTCCAAACAGATGCATTCTCTGTGTTCTGATCATTCAGGAGACTCAGCCAGCCACATGAGCAGGGTTTGGGAATGAAATGAATAAATGTCCATCTCCCCTTCCACTGGAGAAACTGTTTTTCAGGCTTCCATTTAGTGAGCAATCCATGATATAAGAGCCTCCTGATGTATCTCAGCATACTTCATGCTTTTACTCTATTCCATGCAGCCTGTTTTCTGTGAAATTTCATTAAGTCCATGGATGTGTATCACCAAGCATTAAGCAGGGAGCCAGCAGCCAGGTTTGCTGCTTACTCCAGCTCTAAAGCTGGGGAGTGATTTGTCACCAGTTCATCCAGGAGCTGGGGGTTCATTTGTTAGTGCACAGGGCTCGTTAAGGTGCCCCTATCAAGTAGTGTCCTCCCCATGGCTGCTGGGAGTAGTATCTCAGTGAGGTGGCCAATATCTCACACTGAAAATACTTGGAAGGTTTTGGAATGAATATTGAGACAATCAGTGGGGTTGGAAGGCCTCTTTGGAAGTTCTAACACATGACAGAAGGGTAAGACAAGCTCCCAGGGTGTGGGTCCAGGGGCTTGCAGAGGACACAGACACCTGGGTCACAGGGCTGAGCCCCTGAACTGGGGAGAGCTGTGCTTCACAGAAGCACAGAAACATCCAGGTTGGAAAAGCCTCTCAGGATCACCAAACCCAACCTAGAACCCTGCTCTACAAGATTCACCTTAAACCATAGCCCTAAACACCACATCCAAACCATCCTTAAACACATCCTGGGTTGGCGACTCAGNGGGTTGCTGTGACCCAAGTGCAGGACCTGGCATTTGGCCTTGTTGAAACTCATCCCATTAGCATTGGCCCACTGATCCAGCCTGTCCATGTCCCTCTCATCTCACCTGGTGCCTGTTGCTGTGACAAGCTCTCCTTGTCATGTGTGTCCCTCTGCTCTCTTACAGAGTGACCTGTGGTCTCTGGGGATAACAGCCATCGAGATGGCGGAAGGCGCTCCCCGTAAGTAGCTGTCTTGCTCTGCTCTGGTTGCCACTGGCTGTGACCTGCTGGCCTGTGCTGAGCACAGTTCTCCACAAGAAACACTGTGCAGAAGTTTTCCCCAGTAACCTGGCCTCACTGAGATGCAGCCCACAGGGCCCTTGGGGACAAAGCTGCAGAGCTTGCAGAGTCCATGAGGACAAAGCTGCCAGGGTGGCATGGCCCAGGGGCAGAATGGGCAGCGAGTGAAGGCACACGACCCCGTCTGTCACTTGGGCACTCTAGGACTCAGCTTCCCCAAATAAAATACAGATGAGGAATGAAATGAGGGCTGGGAGCAGCCTCCATAGTGACATAGGTAGTGACATGCTGGGCTCAGCAGGTGTGTCTGCACAGGTCATACTGCTGTGGTTTCTCAGCTGAGACTGTCCTTGCATGCTGGTACATGCAAATAAAGCAGAGTGTGTTGGCACCTGGTGGAGCTGTACCATGCTCCAGGCCAATTGCTGGCAGCAGCTGGCAGGGTGCTGAGGACACACAACACAGGAGCACAGGTCTCCCCAGCCAGCCCCAGCCCTGAGCCTGCTGGTGGTGGGGGCACTTCTGCTGCTTGGCTGGGGACATCATATCTCACCTGAGCTCTGGGACAGGGATTGTCAGCAGGGGGTTATCACTGCAAATATCCTTCCCATGCACATCTTGCAGCTTCAAAGGAGACTTAGGTCTCTCCAGGTGGATGTGTAGCCTCTCTTTGGGGAACCTGGGGAGCCTGTGAGATTCTGTGCTGTGTTTAATGCCTCTTCTTCCAAATTGCAGCTCTCTGTGACATGCATCCCATGAGAGCCCTCTTCCTCATTCCCCGCAACCCAGCCCCGAGGTTGAAATCAAAGAAGTGGTGAGTCTCTTTCTCAAGCTTCAACAATTGTAAAAACATCTGGAGCACCTTGTCTTTGCAGCCCAGGCACACTGGGGACTTGGTGTTTATATAGCTTATGGAGTTGGTGGTGGTCTCCAGCAGGTGAGTGCAGGTCTGGGTCTTGAGCCACGAGGGTGAATGGGGGCCCTGAGCATCTCCCTACAAAGAGAGACTGAGAAAGCAGGGGCTGTTTAGTCTGCAGAAGAGAAGTCTGAGAGGAGATCTGATCAATTGTCTATAAATATCTGAGGTGTGAGTGTCAAGTGGATGGGGCCAATCTCTTTTTGGTGGTCCACTGCAAGGAGCAACAGCTGCAAACAGGCTATGAGATTTGGGGCTCTGCAGCCTGGAGAAGAGAAGGCTTCCAGGAGACCTTAGAGTAGCCTTCCAGTATCTGAAGGGGGCTACAGGAAGGCTGGGGAGGGACTATTTACAAGATCTTGCAATGACAGGACAAGGGGCAATGGGTTTAAACTGGCAGAGGGGAGATTTAGACTGGATGTTAGGAGGAAGTTCCTTCCAGTGAGGGTGGTGAGGCACTGGAACAGGTTGCCCAGGTATGTTGTGGCTGCTCCCTCCCTGGAGGTGTTCAAGGCCAGGTTGGATGAGGCCTTGAGTGACCTGTACTAGTGGGAGGTGTCCCTGCCTATGATGGGGGGTTGGAACTAGATGATCCTTGAGGTCCCTTCCAACCTTACCATTCTATGATTCTATGATTCACTTCAACATGAGCAGAAACTCCTTTACAGTGAGGGTGATGGAACACTGGAGCAGGCTGCCCAGAGAGGTTGTGGAGTCTCCTTCTCTGGAGAGACTTCTCCTTCAAACCCCCCCTAGATGCATTCTGTGTAGCCTGCCCTGGGTGATCCTGCTTGGCAGGGGGGTTGGACTTGATGATCTCTGGAGGTCCCTTCCAACCTCTAAGGTTCTGTGATTCTGTGATCTCCTGCAGAGAGGCAATTTGGAGTTGGTCCAAATGGATGTAGGGCTTCCTAGGTAGGCAGAGAGGGCAATGCTCTCTACCACTGCCGTTTTGTAGCATGGAGTTGACTTCCTGCAGCCTGAAGCCACATGACACTTTGCTTGGCTCCTGTTTCTTTCCAGTCAGGTTCCCTTTTCAAGTGGAAACATGTATCCAGGCCAAAAAAAAAAAAAAAAAAAGAATAGTTTATCTTGAAGGCCCAGGAATGCAGAGATTTGTACTTAGTTTGGGCTTTATTTTAAAAATTTACAGGAAAAAATACATCACTGTTTTGCAGGGGAAGGGAGGAAAAAAAAAAAAAAAAAAGGCAGGGCATGCCAATAAAAACCCACAGGAAAAATATTGCTGAAGCCCAGCAGATGTTGTTTTGTTACTGTATGTTCTGTACCAGTGGAGCCTAAGTCCTTAAAATCTCTCTTTGGTTTGTACTGTTTGCCTGCCCCAGGTTCAGCAGTGGTTTGGTCAGGAAAGATCTGCCAGATGTTAGAGAGGCAGCACTGCCCCTTGCTCCCAGATAAGCTGGGCTCACAGAGGGAAGTTCTGCCTTATTCCTTGAAATTATGCTCATTACCTTGTTGAAGATACATTTAAAAAGGGAGAAGAGCCATTGGTAGGTGTTGAAAGGCCTTGAGGCCTTGAGTGACCTGTACTAGTGGGAGGTGTCCCTGCCTATGGCAAGGGGTTGGAACTAGATGATCCTTGAGATCCCTTCCAACCTTACTATTCTATGATTCTATGAAAACACTGCATGCCACAGCAGCTGGGAGAGCAGCAAGAGGGGCTTGGAGTCCTCCACACTGGGTGCATGACACTGGGATTTTAGGATCACCCAGGCTTTGGCAAGAGGCATCTCAGTTTTGTCAACCCAGTCATCAGCTGCTCCAGTACCAAAGCAGGAGGAGAAGGACCTTTCCTGGCTGACTCTGCAGAGGATGCTGAAGGTGCTTTTGCTCCTCATGCATCCTTCTAAAGGTACTATTATAGAATAGTAAAGTGTCAGGGGCTGGAAGGGACCTCAAAAGTTCATCTGGTCCAGCTCCCCTACCAGAGCAGCATCACCTAGAGCAGATCACACAGAAACACATCCAGGTGGTTCTTGAATATCTCCAGAGAGGAAGACTCCACAACCTCCCTGGGCAGCTGGTTCCAGTGCTCTGTCACCCTCAGCTGAGAAAACAGTTCACACACTTGTTTTGTGCCAGATCACCAGTCTCCTGCTTTGTTGTCCTCACTCCTACAACACAAAAACCACTGTCAGACTTCAGAGTTTCTGTTCCATACAGAAGTGCTGTTTATCCAGAAAAGGGTTCCTCAGCCTCCAGGCAGAGGGGAGTTGTTTAAAGCAGGCTTTAAGCAGAACATTTCTCTATCTCCTTAAGGCAAAAATGGAGCTGGGGTGGAAGTGGTGTTTCAGTCCCTGCTCTGAGATGTGTTTTGTGCAGGCCAAAGTGTTTCTTGACATCCTCTTTCCCTCACACAGTGGCTGTCTCAGGTTTGTGTGTCTCATGGTGTGAACCTGGGAGGAGCCTGTCCACAGCTGTGCTCTGCCCATGCTGGGGATGTCATCCCAGGGGCTTTAAGAGAAGCATCACCTGGGAAGATGTAGCCTAATGAAACTCCAGCTTCCATCACTGCAAGGGTGCATGGTGCTCACCTGGCCTCTGCCACCCCTCCATGAGCTGGCAGAGATCCCTATTCTCCAGCAGGGCTGGGACACATACCCCAGGCAGCTCAAACCTGTATCCAGCTTCCAAGCTTTCATTGTCATGGGAAGCTCCAGAAGATCCAGATGAAGCTCCATGGACTCCACTGATTCCTTAAGAGCAATTTTTTTTAGGAGGACACCAGGCAAACTTGCTTTTCTTGGCTCATTTCTCAGCTGGAGATTTTGGGCCTGGCCAGGATGGGTCCTGGAGTTCTGCAAACCCAACCCAAGAACACTGGAAGTGTTTGACTGGGTTTTCACAGTGGCTTTGACATGAGAAAAGCAAATTGAAGAAAAGTTGACCTTGAACCTTGAGTTTATCCTTGCTTTTGTGCATGGCAACACACAGAAGCACACCACATGGGCAGGCCAACCTTTTCCTTATATGAAAGAAATAGTGAAGTGACTCCAACACCTTTGAGGGCAAGCCAGGGGGTTTCCCCTGAGTGGAAAGGCAGTCATGGGAGCTGCCTCAAATCCAAAATCCTAGGGAGAAAAAGCTTTACTAAATCCTTGAACTCTCTTTTTAAACAGTGCTATGTTGCTATTAAATTACTCTTAGATATAATTTTCTTTCCTAGTTAAAGGCAGCCAGCAAAGAAGCTTTATTTTCTTCTTCCTGCCTTTTGCAGGTGAAATGAACTTGAACTTCAGTGATGTGGTTTCCCTAAACACTCCCCAGCCCTTGCCTTATAAGAAGAGATAGCAAAACCTCTTTGTTAATGAGGTGATATTTGCACTGTGATCCTACTTCTCATCCAAGCAGCTGCAAAGACTTTGAAAACATTGATTTAAGCTTTGCAAACCCCAGGAGGTAGAGGAGGGCATGTTTCAAGAAGGTGGGCTGACCTGTGCCTGGGGAGGGGTTGAGATGTGTGACCATATCTTCATGGATCAGAGCCAGGGAGAAAGCTCTTGTCTTGTCTAGCTCCTGCCACTGGACAGCCTTGGGTTTTGGAGAGAAAAATTGCAGGAAAAAACAGGTGGTCCCTGTCCATAGCTGCTTAGGCAGCTCAAAGAACAGTGTCTTAGGGCATCACAGGGCACTGGGAGCCCCATCCCCAAGAGATGTGCAAACCCCTCAGTTATTGGAGGGTAACCTCTTAGCTACCTCACTTCAGCCATATTTGTGGGTGCTCAGGACCACACATCCAGGACCTTTCTAGCTCCTCATCAACAGAAGAGAATCACATTTTAGAAGTGGCTTTGTTTTGAGCATCACACAGAATCATAGAATGGTAAGGTTGGAAGTGACCTCAAAGACCATCCAGTTCCAGACCCCTGCCATAGGCAGGGACACCTCCCGCTAGTACAGGTCACTCAAAAAAGCCTCATCCAACCTGGCCCTGAACACCTCCAGGGAGGGAGCAGCCACAACCTCCCTGGGCAACCTGTGCCAGTGTCTCACCACCCTCACTGCAAACAACTTCCTCCTAACATCCAGTCTAAATCTCCTCTCTGCTGGTTTAAGCCCATTCCTCCTTGTCCTGTCATTACAAGACCTTGTAAATAATCCCTCCCCAGCCCTCCTATAAGGCTCCCTTCAGATACTGGAAGGCTACTACAATGTCTTCTGGAAGTCTTCTCTTCTCCAGGCTGAAAAGCCACAACTCTCATAGCTTGTCCTTATAGAGAGCTACTGCAGCCCTCTGAGCATCTTTGTGGCCTCCTCTGGACTTGCTCAAGCAGTTCCATGTCCTTCTTGCGTTTGGGGCTCCAGACCTGTACACAGTAATCCACATGGATTGTCCCTTCTGGATATACTGAGACACTGGGGTTTTTTTTGAGGCAAGATGATGAAGGAAGATTTTCTTTTTAGTAAAGCTAGAGGGAAGATTTAATTGGATCCAGTAGTGTATTTTCATTTTTTTGCATCTCAATTTGTATGGATTAGCACTTAAAAGATAAATCACTTTTAGTCTAACAGCTTAAGAGCAAAATCCCTGAAAGCTTATTGTTTTAATTCTAATGCAATTCTGTAGTAGCTGCTGGCTTCTGATAGTAATTTACACACATTTTCCTCTTTGTGTGTCATGGGTTAACCTTAGATAGCAACTAAGCCTCACACAGCCCATCCCACCCTGACAGTGGGATGAAGAGAGTCAAAAGAACAAATGAAACTTGTGGGGTCAGATAAGAATAGTTGAATAATTGAAATAAAAAGATACCTGGTGAGACCACACCTGGAATACTGTGTCCAGTTTTGGGCTCCCCAGTTCAAGAGAGACAAGGATCTGCTGGAGAGAGAGCTGTGAGGATGATAGTGGGACTTGAACATCTCTCCTATGAAGAAAGACTGAGAGAACTGAGGCTGATCAGTCTGCAGAAGAGAAGGCTGAGAGGGGATCTGATCAGTGTCTATAAAGATCTGAGGGATGGGTGTCAAGATGAAGGTGGTGGTCTCTTTTCCGTGGTGCTCAGTGGCAGGACAAGGAACATCAGGTACGAGCTGGAACACAGGAACTTCCACCTCAGCATGAGGAGAAACTTCTCTACAGTGATGGAGCACTGGAACAGGCTGTNCAGGGCAGAGTAGAGGGGCAGGAAAACCTCTCTCGACCTACTCCCTACAGCCTTTTTAATACACCCCAGAATGGCATTGCCCCTCCTGGCCACGAGAGTGAAACAAAACCCAGGGAAGACAAGAGAGGCACAGTGCAGTTGGCAGCCACCTGCTGAATGATGCTCAGCCAGTCCCTGAGCAGTGATCAGCCCCTCCTGCCCATATCCCCTCAGTTTATGTACTGGGAATATTGCCCATAGGGTATGGAATATTTCTTTGGCTGGTTAGGATCAGCTTTCCCTGCTGTGTCCCCTCCCAGCTTCTTGTGCACCTCCAGCCCTCTTGCTGGCAGGGCATGGGAAGATGAAAAATCCTTCAGTTAGTATAAACACCTACTTAGCAACAGCTAAAAACATCAGTGTATTATCAACATTATTCTCATACTAAATCCAAACCACATTATACCAGCAACTGGGAAGAAAATTAACTCTAGCCCAGCTAAAGCAACATAGAGTGTAGTGGCTTGTCTTGTGGCTCTCTGTTCTCTTGGGTTTAGAATGGGGTGAAATTGGTGCCAGGATAACTTTTGATATGCAGTACTTGAGACTGATAGAAATTTGTTTATTAAAGCTTTAGCTGAAATGGTTTCAGCTGAAGTTGTTTTGGGGATAGCAGACTGTGAGGAAGGGATAGGCTCTGCAGCCACATTCCCACCTCTGCCTAGGGTGTGCTGCCCAAAGTGTGTGTTTTGTTCATCTGGATCTGTGGTCAGAGTAACCAAGGCTTGGCTAGGAGTTGATGATTCTCCCTGAGAGATCAGGTAAGAGCTACAGGCAGCAAGCATCACTCAGGAGTTGTCTCAGCTTTAACAAGCAATGTAGTGTTGGGTGATTAAAAGTGGAAAAAGTATCCATCTAGCTTCTTCCACTCATTTTCAAAGAGGTAAGTTCCTTGAAACACAGCCCAGAGCCATAAATTATGAGGAACAGTCCATTAAAGAATTGCATTTATGTGTATGTGTTGTCTCTCATTTTCACCTGCACTTTTAAAGGACAGATGGAAGGGGGGCAAAATTCCCCTAGATTTTCTTGGTTGCCATTGATACTTGGTAATTCCCAGGTCATACTGATGGTTCCCAACTTCCTCCAGACTCAGCAGAATGTTGATTTCTCCTAGTGGCACCAAGAAGGCATAGATAGGGGCATGCCTGGGAACTGTAGGAGAGGATGAAGTAATTGAGAGCTCATGTGGTGGCCCAGCTTTGAAACAGTGCTGAGCATCAGTGGAGAAGTCACAGAAGACTGTGTCTGGGCAAGAACTGTGTAGCAACCAAACAATCTTCTCTAATACCTACAGGTTTCTCTACAACTATGAATATATTTACCTATTGCTTGCTCTACTTTTCTTTTCTGTCCTGGGCAGGTCTAAAAAGTTTCAGTCCTTCATTGAGAGCTGCCTAGTGAAGAACCACAGCCAGAGACCAACCACAGAGCAGCTGATGAAGCACCCCTTTATCCGAGACCAGCCCAACGAAAGGCAGGTCCGCATCCAGCTCAAGGACCACATCGACAGGACTAAAAAGAAGCGAGGCGAGAAAGGTTAGTGGGGAGTGGAGAAGGGTTAGTGGAGAAGCTGCACTCTGAGCAATCCTTAATTTAACCTTTGCCATGTGCTTCACAATCTCTAGCGTGGGTCCAAGGCTCATCCATGTAGGTGAAGCATGTGGGCGGAAGGAAGAAAGGCAAAGAGGACTGGATTGCTCTTGATCCCAGTACCAGATTCCCTTACTCCTGTTCTCATGCTCCTTTACATTTGTTCTCACAAACTGTGCTCTGCCCCACTGAGGCCACATCTGGGGTACTGTGTCCAGTTCTGTGCCCTCCCAGTTCAAGGGAGACAGGGAACTACTGGAAAGATTGGAGCACTACGAAGATGCTGAGGGGACTGGAGCATCTCTGTTATGAAAGGCTGAGAGACCTGGGGCTGTATAGTCTGGAGAAGACCAAGAGGGGACATAATCAGTGCTCACCAATACCAGAAGGATGGGGATCAAGAGGGTGGGGCCACACTCTTCAGTGGTGTCCAATGACAGGACAAGAGGCAACTAGCATGAACTGGGATCCAGGAGGTTCCATCAGAACATGAGGCTAACCTTTTTTCCTTTGAGAATGATGGTGCCCTGAAGCAGGCTCCATGGAGAATTTGTGGAATCTCCTTCTCTGGGGAGATTCCAAACCTGATGGAGCATGTTCCTGTGCAACCTGCTCCAGACAAACCTGCTTTTAGCAGGGTGGTCCAACTAGGTGATCCCCAAAGGTCCCTTCCAACCCTTCTCATGCTATGATTCTGTGTGACCAGGTTTTGAGAGCAGAAAATTCTGTTTGATTTGATTCAGTCACTGAAACAAAACCAAATAACCTGTACCAAGCAGTCGGTGTTCGTGCGGAGCCTACAGATGACTGTCATTAGAGCTAATCATTGTTTTAAATCTCTTTTTTTTTTCCCCTGATGAAAAATGGTGTGGTGTTTTGGGGGGGGGGGGGGGG
>WBNM01016512.1:0-16702 GCA_013399055.1 Ramphastos sulfuratus | reverse complement strand
TTTGTCCAGGTGGTAATTTCCACACGGAACATTTAAGCTTTGATTCATTAAAACGTGTGTATAAAATTCCTGTCTGCACATACACGTCCTGGTGTGTGGGAGGGGGAAGCTGCAGAGTTTTCCCCAGCTCACGTATTTCGTGCCAAGTCTGTTTGATCTACGTGACATTGATGCTGCACCAGTGATGAGCAGAGCTCTGCAAGCCAACATCTAGATAAGACCCTTGCCCCAAAGCAATTCTGTCGACTAGGAATAACCTATTAATCTGAATGTTGCCAGTGAACTCTCCAGGCCCTATCAAAGTTCTCTGGAAGGAAGATCAGATAGCCAAAGAAACTTGTTAAAGTATTTAGCTGCTTGTGAACTGAATTTTAATCTGAAAGCTCATTTGCAGAAGCCAGTAAATTAATACATTGCAATTTCTCTTCTCATTGGTAGCAGTATTAATTTTTCATGTGTATCTTCCAGCCCCTTGTAATGGATTTCATAGCAATCAAAACAATAAAATGGGATCCCAGTACAGTATTAAATGTGTTTAGTCTGGCAAATGGAGGGTGGACCTTAGAGATGGAGAGTAATTGGATAAATGCAAGCCTTTCTTTTACTGTCCTTCCCCTCACCCAGTAAAGATTATACCCCACTAGAAATCACAGTGTCTAGCACAACATTGCAGCTGAGCTTCTATGTAGATGCCTGCATTGCCTGGAAAATGTGTGGATTTGCAAAGGAAAAGTGTATGTTTAGGGAGAGAGGAGCCTCCAGAGCTGTAGTTAAGTCCCCACTTCCACTGCCAGTGGCTTCATTAGGTTGTGGTGCAGCTCCCTCTGAAGAACCCTCCTAAAGAAGGGAGTCACTCCCTGCCCTTGCTGTATGGAATCAGTTCTTTCTTTTTGTACACCTCTCATCTTTACACCGAGTGTCTGTGGTTGCTGGGGCTGTTGCTTGCTGTGCTGCTGCTGCCTGCAGTGCTTCAGACAGAGCTGCAGCCCTCTTCCCAGCTAGCACCCAGGAAGACCACCACTACTTCCCCAGCTTTGCAGCCCCCTCTAAAACCAGAAAATGCAGGCAAATAATGCTGCTTATTCTTTGTTATGCAAGAGAAAGAGAATTGCCTGCTCTGCCTGTAGAGCTGTGGGGTTTTCAACCACTGGAAAACCAAATGAGTCCAGCAAAGGGCACTGATGAGCAATTTTGTTCCTAGATGAGACAGAGTACGAGTACAGTGGAAGTGAGGAGGAGGAGGAGGAAAATGACTCTGGAGAGCCCAGGTAAGAATCAGCATTTTATTTCTGCCCGTACATCTCTTTAATTCTGTATAAAATCAGCTCGGATTTCAGGCTCAGGTGAACTAGAAGTGACAAAAAGGACAGCCTGAGCACTAAGTTGTGTTCCCTGGCACAGCAGATACTTGCCTTCTGCTAGATGCTCTGTGGATATAAACTGATGCTCTAGATCACCTTAGCCAAGAACTGGGGAGGAAGACCTGTGGGTATCCATCCCATCTCCTGTGGGGTCTGCAGTACAGTGTGGTGCTGTCATGTGGGTATTTATGTGTGGCAAAAGTGTGAGGTGAAATTAAAGGAGGATCACATTAAAATGTGATTCCTTACATCCAAGTGCTGCTCCCTGCTTCCATGTAACTTTTCACCACGAAACCTGCCAGCGGTGCTGCAGGCGTGGTAGGGATGGAACTTTCTCTCTTTGGTGACGTTTTTCAGAGTTGTTGCAATTAATATCAGGTTATTCCATTATTGCACTGAGATAATGTAGTATTTTAATAGCTGGCAATGATTCATGCTGAACATGCTTTGTGAACAGCTAAATATAGCCTGTGCCACTGCAGCACGAGGCTTTGGCTAGAAACTTGATGTAAAGGAAACCTTTAGCAAATAAATTGCTGGCGAGCCGTGGGTGAGGGTTAGGGTTGGAGTTAGAATGTTTCTGACACTTTTGGCACCCCCATCCTTCTGTCCGCTGCTGCCCAAACTCTGTCAGGTGCTGTTGGGATGGATGGGAGAGGGACCATACTGGAAAATCAAGTAGAACACCCCTGGCAAGAGGCATAAGGATGCAGGGAGAGGATCTCCTTTGATGCTTCTCTCCTGTGCAGTTCCATCCTAAACCTGCCTGGGGAGTCGACCCTGAGACGGGATTTCTTGAGGCTGCAGCTGGCAAACAAGGAGCGGTCAGAGGCCTTGCGCCGGCAGCAGCTGGAGCAGCAGCAGCGGGAGAACGAGGAGCACAAGCGGCAGTTGCTGGCCGAGCGGCAGAAGCGGATCGAGGAGCAGAAGGAGCAGAGGCGAAGGCTGGAGGAGGTAACTGAGCAAAGCTAAGCAATGGGCTGGCAAAGGCTGGTTTCAGGAGGAGCAGTGGGATTCCTGCTAGCGGGTCCCAGGTGGCTGTTCTCAGCCTGGTTTGAGAAGATGGAGCCCTAAGCTCTCCAGTTGGTAACCCTAAATGTTCTGTTGCACTGGTCAAACCCTCCTGCTCATCTTTTCAAATGCCCTTCTCCAGCTGCTCTCCTCACCACAGAGTTGGAGCTTTTGCGAAGGTAATACAGTGAGGGTAGTGAAACACTAGAACAGGTTGCCCAGGGTGGTTGTGGAAGGTCCCTCCCTGGAGGTGGTCAAGGCTAGGTTAGATGAGGCCTTGAGCAACCTGTTCTAGTGGGAGGTGTCCCTGCCTATGGCAGAGGGTTGGAACTAGATGATCTTTGAGGTCCCTACCAACCTAAACCATTCTATGATTCTCTAATAGAGGTGGTTTGTTCTTAATAAACCCTTGAAATATCAAACGTAAAGGGATCCCTGGAACTACTGAGCAGAGTTAGCCTATTACTGGGATGATAACTGCATTCAGTCAAGGCAGGCAAAACTCTTATGGTCCAGACACCTGTCAAGTTAGAATCATAGAATTGTCAGGGTTGGAAGGGAAGGATCATCCCATTTCCAACCCTCCTGCCATGGGCAAGGACACTTTCCACTAGATCAAGTTGCCCAGAGCCCCATCCTCCCTAGCCTTGAAAACTTTCAGGGATGAGACTTCCACCAGCTCTTTAGGCAACCCATTCCAGTGTCTCACCACCCTTGATCGTAACTTGCTGCTGTGGACTGTTGCAGTGGAGGAGCAGCTGAAATGCTCTATCTGCCCTTTTCCCAAATCCATGTGCCACTTGTGCCCCTTTAATCCCTAATTTGAACTCCAGTCCATCCAATCCTTGCCAATTACCATTTGCCTTGCAGGGGAGGGGCAGAAGCCTGCCTGACTTGTGCAATGATCCATACGTGCCCCGAAGCGTAAGATTTCATTGCCCTTGTCTTAACACACAGCTACAAATGCAATCAGGCATAAAATTATCCACCCTGCTTAAAATCCAGCTGCAGGATTTGACTGGGTGACTTTGGATGTCCCCGAGCTGCTGTACTCTGTAGGAAGTGCTCACTTTTGGTTGAGTTCCTGCTTCTTGGATTGCAGAAGTTCACAAAAAAATAAAGATTTTTTTTTTCCCCCTACTCTTGGGTTTTTGATGGGATTTTGCACAAAGACAGCCATTGCTTCATACTGAACTCGTCCCAACTGCCTGCCTGAAGTGTTCATAGTTAAAGGTAATTAAATTAGCTTTCTGAATAGGTCACTGATATGTCTGAAAAACCAACTTGCAATAAATGGACTGTTAGAGCAGCCACCTCCTTAATTTACATAAGCCAGAGTGTCTGTAGGTTTAACCTGACTCCCCCTCTGCTGGGTAATGCCTTCAGGCTAGGGGCACAGGCAGGAAGGAATTTCAGGCAGCTGATGACAGTAATGATGGTGATGGTAGGGCCCCTCTTCGAGGTGGTCTGCTGAACCCCTGCAGGGCAAAAGCAACTTGGGCAAATCCCAAGCAAAGTATTTTTTCAGTCTGGTAACTATGTTGGTCTGTTGTGGTGTCTGACCTACACAGAGCATCCCATGTTACGTATATCGCAGGTCAGGCTTTGCTTGTATCCTGCTTGTACCCCAGGCTTTGTATCCTGCACCTTTCCCAGAGCCAGTGTCTTGCACTGAGAGAGAACAAGGTTTGCACCTAGGGCACCCCAAAATCCCATGCTCTAGTGGAAGTTTATCTGAGTACCATCATAAGGAAGCCTGGCTCTGCCATTGTCCCAGCCTGCTTGCTGCCAGCAGTGCAGGAGCAGAACAACGGCAGAATAAAACCAGACACCAGATTAGCTGCAATCCTGTAACGAATACAATGCTTGCTGCTGTATTAATACGTTCTCTTTACATAGAAGAAAATTGTTCCCTCTCTTTGCTGCTTCCTAGGCAGGTTTTGAATGGAGGACTAATCCCCTTGCTAAGCTGGCAAGCTCAGCCCTGAGCTATGAAGGCACTGTCCTGTGGGGCCAGGCTCTGTACAGCCCTCCTGGGCTCTGCCAGTTCCCCCCATCCTTTCCCCCATGTCATTAAAAGCTAATGCCACCATAACTAAGATTTAAAATCAATGTATCTGTTTGTGGTGGCCGTGACACCCCCCTGGGCTCTTCACCTATTGCCTTCTTCCCGGCTGCCTGACAGTTTTCAGACCTACATTTAGAGGGAGATTTCTGCTGGAGGAAAGCCGGTGAAGAGACATTTCCATGCTCTTGACATGTCAGAGAAGAGAGGAAAGACAGTGGGATTGTAACCAAGGGGCACCTTCTGCCCACCTCTCTGTGGGGCCACTGGCATTATCAACCCCATAGGCTCAGACAAGATTAGGACAGAGCAGGTGTCTGTGATGGCCTCAGAATCTTCCTGGGTGCTCATCGTCCTAGGTCCATCTAGCCAGGTTTAGCTTCACCGACATCTCCAGCCATGGAGCAAAACGAACTCTCATTTTTATTAGACACTCTTAGCCTGGTGAGCAAGAAATGAGTTGCCATGGTGAGGATTAAAGCAGGAGTCCTTGAAGAGGTACAAACCTTCTGTTGCAAACATGGTGGGTTGCAGCAGGGACGCTCCTTGGCACAGCTGGCTGTGGCTTTGCTGGCTGCAAGGTGTTGTGTATCTGCCATGGGCTGCTGCAGAAAAAAACAGAGAAATAGTAGAGGCAGAGATCAGCAAACAAGAAGTTTTGTTTGACTGCAGGGAGTGGGATAGAGGACCTGCACAACAGTTTTGAGCATCCTCCCCTCCAGCTTCCTGCTCATGGAGGAGCCACGGTGTGCACCCTGGGGAGGAATGCTGCCTCTGCCCGGGGACACAGGAAAGGGTTTGTACCCCAAGGCCAGCCCACTGTTTCTAGCACAGCCAGCCAGGAGTGGGTAGAGTTTGGTCTTTGTTCTTCCCAGATATTTTAGGGCAGGAAGCATCTGATGGCCAGAAAGATATACCAATCAGCAGCTGTCACAGCTGTGCCGAGTTTGGTGCCACAGCCCAGGGGCACCCAGCACACTCCATCCATGTCACTACAGTTCTGCTCCAGAGAGCAGTGCTGTTCTAGCTTTCATACCCATCACAACACCCCCCCACCCCCTTCAGCAGCAGCCAGGCTGTTGCCTTTTGGCCTCCTTCCTTTTTCTTATGCCAGCTTTGTGCTGACTTTGATTGTTGGCTCTTGTTTCTGGATTATTTTGGTTAATAGGAACAGAGTTCCTTCTGTGTTGCTTTATGGTCTGACTATGATGGGGTGTGCCTTGAGCAAGCAGCACTGCGCTAGCAGATCTATGAGAGGAGAGACCAGTGGAAGACTCAATATTGTTGACCTTTAAAACCCAATAGAACATCTGGGACAAATGAACTCTTGAAGCTGGTGGCTTCTGGGACTCCTAAGTCAGCCTGTAGTCCTGCCAGGAACGTTACTGTGTATATAGAAAGACACCATGAAGGTGGCCAGGCTGAGCCCAGTACAGTGGCAAAAGGATTGATTTAGGAGGATGCCAAGCTCAGAAATGCCTGGAGTCACTTTGTACTGGAGATGCACAGCAAATAAAGTGGGAGAGAGGCCTGTTAGAGGGATGACTGGTCCATTTCTCTGTCAGTGCAGACCTTCAGGAGATACTTTTTTTTGTGTGTGGCTTTCCAATCTTGTCTTTAAATAGTGCCAGAGACAGGACTTCTGCCATTTCTATTTGCTCACTCAGTAGAGCTCGAAATGAGGCAATCCCATTTTTTTTCTGTCAGCTCTATCTTCCTGAACCAGAATTTCTGAACCTCTCACAAAGTACCTCTCATTTTACAGCCTTTCTGGAGAAATGCATCACCTCACAATGTTACTCTGTCGATAACCTCAAATGCATATGCCAAAAAGTCAAGTGAGGAAGTCTTAAGGTGACCTCTTGATGCACTTCATGCTGCCCCTGAGACCTGCTGCCATCCTTTGCATGCCTTCCTGCATCTGTCAGACAGTTGGGTCTCCTTTTTCAACAGCTGACCAATTTCCTTCTTTAATGCTGAATCTTCTTACAGGCAGCCAAAGAGATTTAGATTTGCAGCTGTCTTTAATTGCAGGAGAAGTAAAAATCCCCCAGGCTAGCTTTGAAACTGGGACCTTTGTGGACGTAGAGCTACAGCTTTGTGTTCCCTTTTGCAGAATTCCCTGTGAATTCAAACTCTGCACCAGAACTAACCCCTAAAAAAAAAAAAAAAAAAAAAAAAAAAGCCCCAAATTAGAGATTTAAATATCAATAGAACATATTTATGTAATACAGAAGGGTGAATAGGTTTGAATATATTTTAATTTTTCCTTGTGTATACATATATTAGATATACATATATATATATATATATATAGTTCCCTAATAAGCCCTCCATCTATTGCTGGCACAGAATGAGCCTTGCTGCACCATTTTAACCACCAAAACTGCAGCTGAGCTGTAGGAATAACACATCTCCTGGCCAGGAGCATTAGGGATCCTGCAAGACAAATCTCTGTGCAGACCCCTTGGCAGCAGTGAGCAGATGCAGTCAGGCAGGGCTTTACATAACCTCATTTTTCTGCCCAGTTGTGGATGTCTTTTCCTTTCTAGGTATAGAAGGAAGGGCAGATCTTTACAGGAACCATACAAGGCAAATCTCAGCATCTTACTCTTTGCATGTGAGGCTTCATTCAGTGCAGTTATGGAGCTGGATGTTCAGGGGATAAAGAAATTGCTGCAGCTCTTTTATATGTTAACCAGCAGAATATCATCTACTGGAAGCTTTTATAAAGCAATGCGGGGAAAAAAAATCAGCAATTAATTAAGGATAAATTTAGGTTAGCTAAAATGGTGGCTGACATTTTCTTCACATATGCAGGTGTCACATAGCTTGTAGGAGCATTTTCATTAAGGTGACAGCCTCCTCACAGTGCTATGGGCACACAGAGCACTGCAGTGGACCTGGCAGCAGTTCTGTACCCGTTTCCAAGAAGAGCCACATGGCAGCAGTTCCTTCAGTACAGGTGTGTGCTAAGCCTTAGGTTTCTAGTTTTTTCTCTGGTTAGACTCCTGGTATCTGAATCATAGACTCATAGAATCAGTCAGGGTTGGAAGGGACCACAAGGATCATCTAGTTCAAACCCCGCTGCTATGCGCAGGGACACTTCACACTAGATCAGGCTGTCTAGAGCCTCATCCAGCCTGGCCTTAAAGACCTCCAGGGATGGGGCTTCCACCACCTCCCTGGGCAACCCCTTCCAGGGTCTCACCACTCTAACGGTGAAGAACTTCTTCCTAACATCCAGTCTGAATGAGCCTACCCTGGAGCATCCATTCGCAGTGATTCCAACTAAAAGCTCCTGCGATGGTTCAGAGCATATCAGATCCCTGTTTGCCATGGTGGGAAGTTCTGACCCAGTTTCTTTACCAGTGGGAAACACCTCTCCATGCTCCAGTGCTTGGTGTGTCAGGAAAGATGATGTTCCAGGCACAGTCACTCGTTCCCTGGTGGCTCAGATAAATGAGCCTGTCACAACAATGCAACCAGCTAGAATATTTGTTTTCATTTGTCACTTGGAATTCCCCATCTCTTTTTCTTCTGGCTTATGCTCATGTTTGGGAGCAACAGCTGAAGTTTGCAGGAGCCTCTTCTTGTGAGTGTTGGTGCCTCTCCAGGGTCACAGGGTGGCTGCAGCTCGCTGATCACTCGTAGCCCTGAATACATCAGATCTAGCGGAGGGAGCTTGCTCCTTTGAAGTCCTTGTTTCATGCCAGACCTCCAAGGGCCTTCTCACCAGGGCTTTAGCCTTCGTGTGTCTTCCCTCATCAATATTTAAAACCTGTCATTTCTGGTGCAGCTCAAATAAGATCCCATCCTGGCTTACAAGCAGCTACATATAGCTTTACCTGCAGAGTTATATAAATGCAGTCCTAATTAATTGGCACTCTTGCCTTGCATGAATAATAGATCTGGGTAGTGTCAATACACAGTAGTTTCAGGCTTAAAGAAACGTGGGAAGTGTACATTCGCAGTAGGAGAGAGAGGGCAGAAAACAGGGAGAAAAGGCAGCAAATAAAGAGAGGTTTTTGAATCTCTCTTGTTGTTGTGTTTCGTTTTTTTTAAATTTCTCTTTCTATGAACACTTTTCACACACAGTTTTCTGCTGCTTCTTGCTGAGCTCGGTCCCTAATTTAAACAGGGTCCTCACCATCCTGGTGTTGCTTTGCACTGGCGTGAGCAGAGATATAGGGGAGATGGGGCAGTGCTGGAGGCTTCACCCACTGCCAGGTCCTCTCCAGATGTTTGGCAGCTGTGCAAGAGGGGCCATGCAAGGAAGGCAGCTGAGCACGCCGGGAGGCTGAGACGGCACCGCGGTGTTTGGCTGAAGGTGCTCATAATGCGGCTGTGACAAATGACTTGCTTATAATGTGACCTGACAAAAATGCTGCTGAGCTGGAGAGAAGTGCTGTGCTGCTGGCCTCCATGAATGTGTATAGTGCATCCCACTCACAGCTTCAGCCCCATGAGCCTGCCTGTGGCAGAGTGCAGAGGTCCTTTAAATATGCAGAACAGTATCAGGCCTGGCTTTGAAAGGAAACTGTGCCTGGGCATCTCAGTTCCCAGTTCCTGGGGTTAAATGGGTTTTTCATTGTGGAGGAGGCTGGTGGTTAGATGCTGATTTGCAGGAGAGAAGTGGAGCAAGCTCTCCAGGGCCACTGGGCACGTGGTACTCTGAAAGGGTGGTGGTACCCTGAAAGGATGATGGTACCCTGCTTCCTCCCCAGGAAAAACTCTTTTGCCTCCTTTCTTGGAGGGATTTGGCTTTGCTCACCTGCCAAGCTGGAGATAAAGACCAGTTGGATGGGTTTAATTTAAGAAATAGCAGTAGCATTCAGGGCCTTGCCTCCTGCCAGCCAAGCCCAGCCTACACAAGCATTATGTGCTTTATTCATCAGTGTGCTGTTTTAACTGACATAATCATTAAAACCCACCCCAAAAGCACTGTGTTGCACACTGTGATTGGAAGCTCAGGGCAATGTGTCTTCAACCTGTTAGTCAGAAGATCCATGCTCCTGAGGGCATGGGAGCAGTGGCCATGAGTAAGTGACATCANCTAGATGATCTTTGGGGTCCCTTCCAACCTAAACCATTCTACGATCTGAGAAGGTCAGGGAGCACTGAGGAAGCCAAGAAATCCCATGTATTGTTGTCACCTCTGCAGAGTTACTACGTTCTGGTGGCATGTCCCCTGCAATTCCTAACTCCACAGGCAGCCCTGCTTTGCGTTGGGCTGGGCGAGGCGTACGCGCCGAGTAACACACGGCTGCTGCTGACGTGGGCAGTGCCAGCAACTGCGGCGGGCGTGGGACACGCCGAGTCTGGAGCTGGCAGGTTATTTCAGGTTGGATGTGATTTTCCTTCCCCCGGGCGAGTGGAGCAGCGCTGATGAATGTGGCTCTAGGTGGCACTAAAGCTGTACTGCGGCTCCTGAGTGAGCCGGAGGAACTAATCCCAGTCCCTGTGCAGGGTTGCTGTGGGTGTCACCTGTGGGTGAGGAGGTAGCAGCGCAGCCAGCCGACAGCTCCTCCCTCTACTGAGATGCGGAGGTGCCTTTAAATGGCACTTTAAAGGTTGGACGAGGCCTTGAGTGACCTGTGCTAGTGGGAGGTGTCTCCGCCTATGGCAGGGGGTTGGAACTAGATGATCCTTGAGGTCCCTTCCAACCTTACCATTCTATGATTCTATGAAATGTGTGCTAAAATACCTATAGATCTGTCTATAAATAGATCTGTATTACAGGTGTCTGTCTATAAAGATAGATATAGATGGCTACCTCTGGAGGCATACAGGGAGAGAGATGTACAGCAGAGGATGGAGCAGACTGTAGAACAGATACAGAATGTAAATATCTGTCATAGAATTGTGTTCTCTATCTTAGATATCTAATAGAGTCTGTTAGATCTGTATCTGTTAGATGCAGATATTAAAGCTCTGTTCTACAGGTCTGTGTAATATCTGTAACAACAATGCAGTATCTCTTAAGATATCTATAATCTACTGTATTAGATGTCCATGTGTATTAAAGGTGAATCTGTTGTGTTAGATACCTTGTAGAGATAGATCCATGTAATTCTGTAATAGCACTTCAATATCTCTATAGATATCTGTAGCCCACTGTATCTTATGTATTAAAGATGTAAAGCAATTAGGTATCTAATTAGCTGATCTATTATGTTAGATACCTTGTAGAGATAGATCTATATACTTCTGTAATATCAATGCAGTATCTCTATAGATACTTAGAATAAATATCTTCTTTAAGTATATACAAGAGATGGATCTGTTTTGTTAGCTGTCTATTATATCTATATAGTATCTGTAATATTGATGTAATACCTCTATAGATATCTAGAATCTACTCTATTAGATATTTCACAAATATATATTGAAGACAAATCTATTGTATTAGATAATATCTTGTTGAGAGATGTCTGTAATGTGAATGCAATTTCTCTATGAATATCTATAATCTTATTAGATATCTATTATATACATTACAGATCTATCATATTTATTATAGAGATCTGTATTATCTATTTAGTATCTCTGTAGATACCTGTAATAGGGATAAACATCTATATGGAAGCTATCTAGATACTCATTTCTAATAGCTGCCTCTGTATGGATAGATGTAGATGTCAAATCCATACATAGAGCACAGCCATACTGCAGAGCAGCAGTTCCAAGTGGAAGCATCTTTGTCTCTGACTGGCTTAGCCAGCTCCTTGAGCAGAGCCACCATAGTCAGCTGTCAGCTCCAGCTCTCCCTGTGATTTAGGGAGCCTCTCCAGCCTGTATGCTGGCACTGGGTGGGAAAAAAAGGAGGAAAAGGGAGCAAAAAAGGCGAGGTTTCTGCTTCAGCGGGTTGCTCTCGGTTAGTGCGGCATGCACCTTGCTGCGCCCAGCCATGCAGCACTGATGGAGTTCTGGCAGGCTGCGGAGCCCCAGAGCCAAGACTGGCTTTTTAGTGCCCTCTGCTGATGTGGCCCAGAGCAGCCTGTGGCTCTCCTGCTTCCATGGCAGAGGAGAGCAGCAACTTGCGGTGAGGCTCTGCTTCCAGGGTGGGAGAGCAAGGGTGGTTTAGGTGGCTGGAGGAGTGATGTTGGATTAAAAACCGGGGCTGTGGGTGTCACCTATGTGCCCAGGGCACAGCGGGTGACTCTCAGCAGGCTACTAGGTGGTCATCACCCCTTAATTGCTATCAGTAAAGATGCTACAGAGTGAAGCAAGCAAGGATGGTGACCCAAGAGGGAGATAACAGAGGACAGCAAGAGAAGTCCCCCAGCCATGCTCATTTTGTGTTCCAAAAAGGAAAAACCTTTGGATTTGGGGTCTTCTGCATTTAGTGCTGGTTTCAGCAAACATTAGAAGGGATTCATTCCCCTCTTGGCAGGTAGGAGGTGCCCCAGCACCCTTCCTCATCACTGTGGCTGCATTTGGGGCTGAGATAGGAGTTCCCTTTAAGCAGTGCTCATGCAGCTTCTTGGTGCTTGTGGCCTCACCAGTCAGACACGGTGGTCAGTGGGAACCATGCACTGCCCATGTGGTTTCATTTGCTAGTGGGAGAAAAAATGGAATGGTGTGCGCATGATCTAGCACTGTCTTGGAGGATGCTGTGGGCTTTCCATAGCTGTTGCTGGGCACTGGAGCAGATGGGGACGAGGTGGGATCAACAAGTCCCTCTGCCACCCCAAATGGACCTGCCTGCTGGCAGTGCATCTCCTTGAGTGGGCAGGGATGTTGTGGGTCAGTGGGAAAGGTGGGTCCTCAAAAATCATGCAAAGGACTCTGAGCTTCTGGGAAGAAGACCAGGGGTGCTGACCTATGTCTTTCACCCCCATAGCAACAGAGACGGGAGAAGGAGCTGCGGAAGCAGCAGGAGCGGGAGCAGCGGCGGCACTACGAGGAGCAGATGCGGCGGGAGGAGGAGCGGCGGCGTGCGGAGCATGAGCAGGTAACCTGGTGGGAGTGGGGTGAAGGCCTCTTCCTCTAATCAGAGGTTTTCTCATAAACACTTATTTTTTGCTACTTGAGAGCAAATTGCTCAACTATTAACACCGCGTGTCTCGCTTTCCACTGCTGTCATTTATTTCCATGTGGATCCACTTGCTGGCCTGCAGGTGTGGGGACACTTGACACAGACCTTTTCCCACCCACTTGTTCCCAGGGTGGGGTTCCCAGTTAACGCTGACCATTTCCCAGTGGTTTGCACTCTTAACCCTCAGAGGTGCCTTGCAGAGTGGTGAACACCCTGGGCTCTTTGGGCAGGGACGGAGGGTGCCTGGGCTGATAGGTCGATGCTGGCTCTTGGGTGGGGTGGATGAGGGTTCCCACCTCATTGTCCTTGCTCTTGGGAAATACTGGCTCTTTTACCTTCTCTCTCTTTTTCCTTTGATCCTTGCTGCCTATGCCTCCAGGAGTACATCAGGCGACAGTTAGAGGAGGAGCAGAGACAGTTAGAGATCCTGCAGCAGCAGTTGTTGCAGGAGCAAGCACTACTTCTGGTAAATGGGAGGCCCTGGCCACGCTTGCCGCTTTCTGCCCGTGTCGTGTCCGCATGTGCCTGCGTGCACCCATGTCCCCCAAGTGCCTTCTGCCATGCTGAGACGTGGAGGATGCTGCTTTCGTTGCCAGACCCAGAGCTTCCTGACCCGCTTCGTGGCTCTGAGCTTGCCTTGGCTTCCCTGCAGCCACTTCAGGCCGGGTCCGTCATGGTGCACAGCTCTCTGGTTGCTGCATCATTTTGAAGGCTGTTTGCAGCATGTTGGAGTCTGGTCAAGCTGCCGTGGGCCTGCACCTAGCAAACCCACCCTGCCATGTGGAGTTTCGTGTTCCAAGTGAAGGCTTTTGTTTTCCTTTCCTTGCAGGAATGCTGTATGCTCCCTCTTGTGCTGTTTGCATCCTAGATGTTCTCTTTAATTTGGTTTTGAGTTACCCTTTTTAATGCTGGTAGCTGTTACTGCATTGCCTCTTAATCCACAGAGATTATTCTTTTTTGCTCTTGGTACTAATTTTATTTAGGGAATAGAAAAACCCTCACACAAGCCCTTGCCTATTAAAAAGGCCCTTTCCAAATTATTTGCTCATTAAACCTCACAAAGCCATAGGGCTTCAGAAAGATCACACAGTTGGCTCTGCTGTGCTGCCCTCCCCACAACCAGTGAATTGGTTTTACAGAGAACTTGGCTTCAGCCACCTTTTGTCTGACCTGATGATGTTTAGCACCTCATCGGATTGATCCTTTGTTTTTCCCATCCAAAAAACTCTGGGCAAAGTCATGGCTAACTCCTAAGTGGACCTCAGGTGATCTGGCAGGGTGCCCCCCCATCCCCAGCAGCCAGGGCAGTTCACTGGCTGCAAAGTGTCAGCGTTGTGGTCACAACTCTGCATTCGTTGGCTCTGTCCTCCCAGCAGTCTCTCCCCTGGGATGCTTTGCAGCTCGGTCCTCACAGTTTTTCAAAATTAACTTTGCCAGAAAACAGCGTTTCAGATACTCAGGCCCCATTTTCTACCCAAGCAGCCCTGGAGTTTGCAGCCCTGTGTTTCCAGGCTGGCCAGGCACCTGTGTCACTGTGCTTTCTTCTGGGTTAGGAATACAAGCGCAAGCAGCTGGAGGAGCAGCGGCAAGCAGAGAGGCTGCAGAGGCAGCTCCAGCAGGAGCGGGACTACCTGGTGTCCCTCCAGCAGCAGCAGCAGCAGCAGCGGCAGGACCAGAGGCCAGCAGAGAAGAAACCCCTCTACCATTACAAAGAAGGGATAAATGCCAGCGAGAAACCAGCATGGGCTAAGGAGGTAGGCAAGAGCGAGGAGCACGGTGGGGCTGGTCTGCATCTGCAGGGCTTGGCATGTGGTTTGGTCCAAAATGCATTGGCAGATTGAGCTCTGCTGGGTCAACCTCCAGCAGGTGCCATTAGCTGTGCTGGAAACACTCCCAGTTCAGTGCTGTGTGTGTGCATCTGTGTCTACGTCTGTGTGAGCAGAGAGAGTGGAGGAAGGAGATTTTTCTATAAGGACATGCAAGGAGAAGGATGGATTCCTCCTGAAGGGCTTCAGCTGTAGCTGGGCAGCTGAGGACATGCCAGGAGCTCCTGATGCCCCTTTCTGGAATGCCCATAAGTATGCTGGGGGCCAGGGTGGTTGCTATGGGGTTCCCTGCTGAGTGCCAGTTCAGTTTCCCGTAGTCAAACAGGGATCCAGCAGTTTTTCCTCCTGTGCTCTGGGCCGTATCTCTTGGGGTTGCTTTTCTTTCCTGATTTTCAGAAAGGCAAAGCCACATTGCCAGCTTTCTTTTTCTCTCCAGCAAAACAAGAGGAAATTGTAACAATTGTGAGATCTTTAATATTAATTATTGCCCGTCTGAGTCGTCTTGAAAAGATGATGATGTGCATTGGTCCACAGTGCTGTTTCAGGAAGAGATGTAAACTTTCTCCTCAGTCTCTTTGTGGTGGCTCCAGTAAGACTTGATGCCCACTCTTACTATTAATTTTTCTGAAGTTCTTTGTGTTTAGTTAGTTTAGTTTCATAACCCTACTCCTGGGCAGAAAGATCTTTCAATAACTTGCCTATTCTTCCTACTAAGCAGGACCACTGCTCTGCTGCCAAATGTCTGGCAGTCTTTAGTCCTGGCAGAGATGTGATGTATTGTCCAGCACATAGCTGTCTCCTGGAGTTTCCTCTCGACAGCCCTCAGCTACATCCACAATACCTGCAAGCATCAAAGGTTCAAGAAATTAAACCAGCTCTCCCTTGCTAAGCAAATAATTCAAACAGTTCTTAGCCATTCTAAACCATCACAGAGATGGATGAGGATATCGGAAACTCTTTTCCACTCTTTATGTTCCCTCGAGTTTCTCCCCCATTCCCTTCCCATGTAGTCTTCAGAGTCTCTTGGTGATGATGTGCCAGATGACATATTTTCATGGACTTGCAGCATTGTTCTCCAGCCCTTCCAGTGGAAGAGGAGGTTTGATAAGTGGGTGTGCAGACGTTCCAGATCTGCTGAGCTGCCTCTGACAGGAGAAGCTTCCATCTGGGTGGTGCCTCTGCAGCTTCCTGTAGAACTGGGTCTCGCTTGTCTGTCTGCAGAAGTGCTGAAGAGTAGGTAGCAAGCAGGAAAAGGGGAGTAAACTCTCTCTTTCTTTGCCTGGTTTCGACTAAATCCTCTAGAAAGTTGCTAAAGTACCTCTGGCACTGTCTTCGAAACTATAACAAAAGGTACATGAAAAGGAATCTTATTCTTTATCTGGGGTGAAGGAGAAAAGTGCTGGATTTAGCTTTCCATTTCAAACACAAAGGCCCATTTCTTCTGTTCCATGGAGGAGGTGGCTGGGTTTGATGCCATCACTGGAAGCAGGGCATTGGGAACTGTACAAGGTGAATAAGAACAGCAGAATGTGGCCTCACAGCCTTTGTTGAAATCAAATGAGGTCAGGTGAGGTTTCCTGTTGCTGGGGAACATCTCCAGCTTCTACCAATAAGCTCTCTGAACCATTTATTCTTTACCTGTGGCACTCTAGTTTCTAGTTAAATGCTTAAAGCAGCAACTGTGGCATCTTTCTGCTTTTGGAAGCAGTAGTTTGATGCACTACCCTGACACAACACCTTTGGGAACTGTCCAAAACTGCTTTTGCCTCCATGCCCTGTTTCAGCACTTTTAGCACAGTTCAGCTGCTCTGCATACCTGGAGGTATCAGCCTTGCTGGCCATGCAGAGAGACTCATGCTAATACTTAGACTACTGTAGCTCTTGCTGTAGTTTAGCAACATCCATACCCAGCCCATGCATGGTAATTTAACAGAAATACTGAGAGCTTGTTTTCCTTGGAGAACAAAGAAAAGACAAGTCTGATGCTTAGCCTATAATTTCTGGAGGCTCTGCAGAGCTTATTGTATTTCTTGAGGATTTTGCATGGTGTCCCATACCATCCTTGTTTTTCTGCTCTTTGGTTTCAAGTCCTCTCTCTTAGGAGCTCCATCACCACAGTTGAGTTCTCCTCATACTGTGTCACTCTCTGCTTTTCATCTGTCTCCTTTATGCACTCACTTTCCCACCTCACTTGTCTTCATATGGTGACTCCATGACCCTGTAGATGTGGGGTAAAGCATCAAGGTAAGGCTGTGGCTGCCCACATTGCAGTTGTGTCCCTGTGTCTCCTTGTTAAGAAGCTGGCCTGTTGGTGAAGACAAAGCTCTGGGTTAGGAACCAGGCTGTACTGCACCTTTCATAGCTTCCCCACAGCACAGTCAAGGATTTCTCTTTTTTT